>JAXQGS010001155.1:0-11312 GCA_037040325.1 Mucor sp. M7501 | reverse complement strand
GGTATAGTATAGTGGCAGTACATCACGTTGTGGCCGTGTCGACGCAGGTTCGATTCCTGCTACCAGCATTTCTTTTTGCTTTTATTTCGCCATGTGGTGTGTGTAGCACCAAGCATCCTTTGTCGTGATGACAATACATGTAATAAGGATTATTCAGTTATTAGATTTGACAGCTATTTCCATTAATTATAATATTTTGCTTTGTAAGGTGGCCTCTATTCGCATAAGAGATTTGATTATGCTTCATCAAGCAGAATAAATAGAAAAGTTTATTAAAGCTTTTTAAACATCCCTAATTTACTTTATACCTCGATCTCAAGTACACATTATAGTTTAAATTTACAATATCATTCACAAGTGTGTAATCATACATTTGAATAAATTAGAATTGACCATTGTGATATGAAGAGTCCATACAATTCGCTTAATGTTGGCTTCAAATTGTAAAAATACATAGTACAGTGCTTTTTCTTCGTTCAAACAGAAAAGGTTGATCAAAAGAACTCTGTGATCTACCAATTGATGTACAGATACAGCAATTGCGTTTGCTCTTGTTAATGGATTGACTTTATACATTGAATCAATCATGTTGAGCCGTGGAATGGAATTTATTCAGGTTTGAATGATTCACAAATGCAAGTGTTGATCAAATCAGAAAAAGATTACAATACCCCTGAGCGGGATTTAGACAAGTTGTTTGTTGGATCAAAGCTTTATAGCCTCAAAACATGTGTGCATAAATGTTGATAAACAAATGCCTTTTTGCAACACGTTTCAAACTGATAGGATAACCCAAGTTGGGTAATGGACATGTCATTTGGAAACTATATGATATCAAAGAGGGCCAATAAAACTCAGTAAGCTATTTTAATGCGAAACATGTCGCTTTTATTGGACCTCTTCCATGGGGGATGTGGAGAAATGTTCCTAGTCCTTCATTGTAGATTACATGCTTCTCCACATTTCGTACTGAGTTATTGTAAAACTTAGTGCATTTGAATCATGACGATCTTTCTTCATCTGTTGTTAACGAACTAAATATTCGAGTGCCGTAAGCCAGATAAGAAGAAATCATAATGATGTTGATAAGAACAATCTTGCAGAATGCCGCTGCCATGGTTCAATGCAGAAAATGAAGAGTGACATGACACCATCAGCTGTTTCATTCAACATACTGTTATAGTTTGCAGTTGACCCTATGTGTCTGTCCCTGTTTCTGATGAATGATGGCCACCAATGTCTTGCATATGATATTCCATCGTCAAAACAAATGTTATATAGACTTATTTTTGGTTACAATCCCGACGAATGGAGACGCTATACTCTTATAGGAAAGGGAAAAGCATTCATGTAGATATCATTGCAGAAAGTGTTTCCTTTACACAAACAAGGGCATATACCCATACACAGACATTTACATAAGAATACCTCACACACACACCTTCAATGACTGATGTACAGACATACAACGAGCCAATGCTTACATTGAGTCATCTGTGAACAGCGGAGAAAAGGGGACATCTCTCTAATTTTACCGCAAAATATCCGGAGCGCAAATTAATGGCCTTTATTCATCGCATTTAGATAGGTCCCACAGGTCCAAAATACATCCCCAGCCACTCAATGTAAGCACGACGCAACATTTACAATATGGAAATCAAGCTAAGTTTTTAAAGGAGGGGGGTTGAGTATCAGATTTCCCATCTACTTTTTCTCTTTTTTATTCTCTTCTCTTTCATCTAAACGCATACAACATCAATGTGGAGACATTTATCAAAATCACAAAAGCTCATGTCAGTAGCATCTGCTACAGCTGCCACAGCCAGTTTTGCATACTACATGAATGAGAAATCTGTCAACAATAACATTTACAAAAAGACAATTCAGCTCCAAGAAAAGACATCAGATTTACCACCTCTCTTTACAAGAAACAAGGCCTTTGCTGAAGCACTTCAGGAACAACAAGAGAGCCAACAGCGTGACTTTTGGAACCCTCCTTCACGTGAAGAGATGATCAAACGATTGAAAGATAACACCAAGGAGCCCTTTGATCTGCTCATTGTCGGCGGTGGTGCTACTGGAGCAGGCATCTCTGTGGACGCTGCCACTCGCGGATTGAACGTAGCCATGGTCGAAAGAGACGATTTCGCATCTGGTAAGTCATCTTGTTCAAAAAAAGGGGGAGGGTGCTTTGCAATTGTGTGTGTCGATATTAAATCATGAATCTAGGTACTTCATCCAGATCTACAAAATTGGTGCATGGCGGCGTGCGTTACTTACAAAAGGCCATCATGGAGCTCGATTACGAACAATACGCTCTTGTGTGCGAAGCCCTTCATGAAAGAAAGATCTTTTTGGACATTGCACCTCATCTCTCAGATCAATTGCCCATCATGCTTCCAGTATACAAGTAAGTCGATTTTATCCCATTTTCCCGGGGGGCGGGATGGCTATTTTTTTGGAACTAGTAACCTTAACGTTTCTTGCGTTCTAGATGGTGGCAAATCCCTTATTACTGGGTGGGTTGTAAGATGTACGATGTCTTTGCTGGCCGTGAGGCCTTGGAGAGCAGTTACTTTTTGACCCGCTCCAAGGCATTGGAGGCATTCCCCATGTTGAAGAAGGATGAATTGGTTGGTGCTTTGGTCTATTACGATGGTAATTTGATAGGCAGAAGCATGGTCCACGGAGATGTAAAAAGAAGTCTAAATCCTCTCAATTATAGGTCAGCATAATGATGCAAGAATGAACGTTGCATTGGCTATGACAGCCGCATGCTATGGTGCCACCGTAGCCAATCACTGCGAGGTGACCAGCTTGACAAAGGACAAGGACGGCATGGTCAACGGTGCTCATCTGAGAGACAACATTAGTGGCGATGAGTGGACTGTCAAGGCAAAGGGTGTCATCAATGCCACTGGTCCCTTCACTGACGGCCTCCGCAAGATGGACGATGCTGAAAACATGGAGATTGTTGCACCCTCTGCTGGTGTCCACATCATTCTCCCCAACTACTACAGTCCTAGAAACATGGGATTGTTGGACCCTGCTACAAGTGATGGACGTGTCATTTTCTTCTTGCCATGGCAAGGTAACACCATTGCTGGTACTACAGGTAAGCTATATTTGAGCAACATATTTGGAAAAAAGACAACTCATGTGGAATACAAGATTCTCCTACCGAGGTTACTCAAAACCCTATGCCCAAAGAAGATGAAATCAACTGGATCTTGGACGAGGTGTCTCACTATTTGAGTGCTGGTAAGTGTGTGCGTGCTGATGTTGCGCATGGTTGCAGTGAATTGACCCCCCTCCCTCCCCCTCTTTACCAGACGTCAAGGTTCGCCGTAGTGATGTGCTCGCTGCCTGGTCAGGTATTCGTCCCTTGGTCCGTGATCCTCATGCCAAGAACACGGAATCCCTCGTCCGTAACCACATGATCAATGTCAGTGAAAACAAGCTCATCACCATTGCTGGTGGCAAGTGGACCACCTACCGTGCCATGGCTGAAGAGACCGTGGATCGTGCCATCCAAGTCTTCGACCTCAAGCCCACTGGTAAATGCGATACTGAAAACGTCCAATTGATTGGCGCCAAGGGATACAGCAACACCATGTTTATTCGCTTGGTCCAAGAATTCGGCATGGATACTGAAGTTGCTGCCCATCTCGCAAGAAGCTTTGGTTTCAAGGCCTGGGATGTCGCCTCTATTGATGACCCTACATCCGCCAGCTGGCCCAAATACGGTAACCGCATTTCTCCCAACTACCCTTACATTGAAGCTGAAGTGAGATACACTGTGAGACAAGAGCTTGCATGCACTGCTGTTGATGTTTTGGCCCGTCGTACCCGTCTCGCCTTCTTGAACGCCGAAGCTGCCTTGGGAGCACTTCCTCGTGTCATTGAGATCATGGCCGAAGAACTCAAATGGGACGCTTCTCGTCAAAAGCAAGAATACAAGGATGCAGCCATCTTCTTGACCACCATGGGTCTTGCCAAGGAGAAGGCCGTGCAAGCCGATACCGAATAACTATTTAAATAAACACCTTTCTAGACGTTTACCACCACCTGTTGATCCACCATGTACATACACACATTATACTACGCCTTGGACGACACTAATAAAGCCCCCCACATGTTTAATAATATGATATCTCTTTCTACATTTTTTTATTTTATTACAGCAGCAGCAGCAGCTTCTTTGGCGCTTTAATCCCAATACTTGATCAAACCATCCCAACTACATGTTGCTAATTTTGATGACTCGTGAGGATTCCATTCGTTGCACATGACGACCTTGTTGTGTGCCTTGAGCTTCTTCAAGATTTTGCATGTCTTCCAATCCCAGAACCAGACATTACCGTTTGAATCACCACTGCTGATGAATCTACCATCAGGCGAAAATCCAGGTTTACAGGCATAACCGGCAATAAGATGGCCAGCGAATCGCTTCTTTCTGTTCAATCTAAACTTGTCGCGAGCGCCATAGATCAAAATCTGGTTGTCCAAAGACTGGCAGGCAAGCCATTTTTCTATCAATGCCAAGATCAATATTTAGCTCACTCTCACACACTCTCTCAAAAAAGCGACTTACTGTTGGGGGATAGTGTCACGGCAGGGATAGCGTACATATCAGGCTCGGCAATGTATTTGATGACAACGGGAATATCGTACTCCCAGGCACGCATGGTCTTATCGTCTGAGGTGGTGATGAAACGGCGGTTATCGTCGACAAAGGTGATTGTGTTGACTGCACCCAAATGCTGGTCGTATTCCTGCGTAATCTCTCCTGTGTTTGTGTCGAATTGAACAATCTTCTTGTCAGAGTAACCAGCCAAGAAGATGTTGTTCTTGTCCTGATCTGGGTTGAATGTAACGCAGTAGGGCAGTCTGCCGGTGGAGAAGGTGCGGATACACTGTCCAGTTTCTGTGTCCCACAGCTTGACGTTGCGGTCGTAACTGGCACTGAGGAATTTGGTGCCGTCATTGTTGAATGCAATGTCTCGAACTGCTTTGGTGTGGCCGTGGTACGAACGCAAAAGACTCCTGTCATGATACACATCCCAGATCTAATTTCTCTCGCTCCCGGTCAGTTCACTGTGCTGTGCTCTAGCCATCATCGCTCTCTGTGTATGCTGCTTACCTTGATTTGGTTGTCCATGCCACCACTCAGCAAGAGATGGCCTGATTTGGGAAAGAATTTGATGGAAGAGACGCCCTTTTCGTGGCCTTCCCAAGTGTGAATCAGCTTTTTAGGGACAAAGCACTCTTGAGAACCAGGCTCGGCAAACAGATTGGTGTCAATGTCTTGAGGCACTGCCATGTAGGTTCGGCCCAGATAATCACGCTCTGATGCACCGTGGAAAATGGTGCTTTCTGTGTTTGTCTCTTGAGCCACGTTCTTGACAGAGAATGCTGCCTTTGCTGGTGGTGCTTGCATTGCCTTGACTTCCTCGATCTGCTCCTCATCCAGGCCAGTAGGCACACCCACATTGTCGTCCTCGTAGCCAGCCCAAGGCCCCTTGTACGCGTTGGGCCCGTCGACCTCGTCTAATTTACCCTTCTTGTCGCGCTTCTTCTTTGCGTCCTTGTTGGGTCTCAGGTCGCGATTCACTCTGTCCAAAATAGATGCTCCACCCAATTCTGCTGCCACGTTGAGATTGCCGACATAGCCAGTGCCCATCAAGCCTTGGCCCGTTTGACCAGCGAGGTTGGTCGCTGTGCTGAGCGACGGATCGCGCGCATATCCGTAGGTTTCAAAGGTACGGTGTTGTGTTCTAAAGTCCATTTCAGATATAGCTTGCGTCTCGACATGTCCATTAATCACGTTTTGTGTTGCTAAACGACGATCTGTGAAGGGGTTCTCGGGCCCCAATGTAGGTCTGTTCATGTCGTCGTAGGGCACATTGACAATCAGTTCTGTTGCTGTGGGTGCAGTGTACAGGTTGCCTGAGCTATGGTCCTATCCACAGACATGAGTATATATATATATACAGCAGCAGCATCTTGCTGTGTCCTGCTCTGCGGCCACACTTACGTCAAAACCTGTCTCTGGAGCTGCGTTGATCTTGACGACAGAGGAGCTGCTATTTACATTGGAAATCTGCACAGTGTTGTCTTCTTCGTCACTTGAGCCGTAATTGTTGACTAAATCCATTTTTTTCTACAAGTTTAAAATATACAGATGAATGAAAGAAGAGTGGGAGTTGAAGTAATTGCTTTCAGACATGTAAAATTATTCATTTGCCCAACAGTCACCTTTAGCGTTGTCATTGCATTACAGATGTCATTTTGAAGGGTTGATGAGTAGCTGTTAGAACGAGTGGGTTATCTTAGGAGTAGTATATGTCGTTCTTTCAGACCATCTTGTAAGAGACACTTCGGTTTTGGCTGAACGGTTGCATTTGCCATGTCCAATGTCGAGATGCTCCTTGGTCGAGTGTGCCTATAGCTATAGCTCTCAGAATACTATCCATCCGCCCTCATCTATTATTAGGATGCCTGAATCAGCAGAAAAAAATCTTGTATTTTCACCTAAACCAGCCTTTTATGTCCATCAGAAACCACAAGAGATGCTTTGCTACTACTAATACGGAATTGATGCTATGCTATGATACACATGATGAATTTTATTATGAAAAAAATGAGAGAATGGTGATATACGACGTTTATAGAGAGGCTGATTAAGCTTCCCAGTAAGGACTCGAGAGTTGAGGGGCGCAATCATGAACCTTTTTCACATTGAAAGCTTCCTTTAGCTTGGGAAGCCATTTCTCTGTAGTGACAATAGTCATGTTGCTCGTTTCGTGCTCCAACACAATGTGGCCATGTGTATCCTTGCCACTCTTGCGCTCAGCAATCCAGGACTCGAAAAATCCATCGATCGTAGCTTGAGTGTAAGTACCAGCGAAATCATTAGCAACAGAAGGCAGACCCCAGTCGAATGAGTCACTGTCCCAAATGATGGTCGACATGCCCATTTGATGAGCAATAGCACGGACACGATCGTCGACATCACCGTAAGGAGGTCTCCAACAACGAGGCGTGACACCAGCAGCTTCCTTGATGGCGCGCAAATTCCAGTACAATTGAGCAACAATTTCATGGTTGGTGAGGGTAGTCATCTGAGGGTGAGACCATGTGTGCGCACAAATGGTGTGGCCAGATTCAAGTGCACGGACAGCAGCCTCAGGGAATGCGACGACATTGGATCCGACATCTACAGTTCATACATGTTAGGGCTACTAGATTGCACTTTATCGACAGCTTGTCCCACTTACAAAACAAGGTGGCCGTTTGCTTTTGGCTAGCAAGGAAATCGTAGAGACGAGGCTCGGCCCAAGGATCGTTATCACTGGTAGGAGGCAATGGTCCATCATCGTAAGTCTGACAAGATGTATGTTAGTGAATGAAATCGTGCTATTTTGTCGTCAAGCTGCTCACTTACCAGACCGAAATCGCCTACATTGGAACAGTACTTGACATCAGCAGGAAGATACTTGGCCTTGGGAGTGGTGCATTGAGTGTTGGTCCACCAACAGGCTTCATCCTTATTATCGTCATAGGCCATGCCATCAGTACGAGGATTGAATTTAGGAACATGGGCCCAGTCGATGGATTTAATGGCAGCTTGTACCTCTGGATGGTTGATGTCAGGTTGAGTCCATGCCTCGGGGTAATCTGCAGTCTTGAAGGAAGCCTTCTTTGTAATGGCACCAGTAGGAACAGGGCTCAAAGGCGTGGCGCCATGGAAGGGAAAGCTGGGAAGATAGGCGGGAGATGAGGTTGCGAGAACGCCATTGGAGGTACCAGTAGCATTGGTGGTGGATGTGCCAGTGGCATTGGATGACCCTCCATTGATAGGGACAGCAGCTACAAGAGCGATAGAAGCAGCAATGGTGCTAAAGAGAGCTAATTGAACCATTTTGTATCAGACAGAACGACAAGGAAAATGTAAAAAAAAGTAAGTAAAGAAAGCAGCATCAGGGAGAAAAATCAACGCTTTTTTATACGATAATGAAAATACTAGTTTAAACGGCAAAGGTGTGTGTGGCTCTTTTAGTGGAGTTGAAAGGACCCCATTATTAGTAGGGCTCATGTTTCAAATGGATGGTTCACTTCTATGAAACTGGCCCCTTAATAAAAGCTATACCCTTTAAGCATCTGCGTGATCAACTTGGAGCAGACAGCCCCCTTTGTTATCAATTTGATTGCTTGAATGTTGACGCTATTATGCCACGGTCGAATTCATGCTGTACGACATGGTCTCTTTTTTTTTTTTTTATATAGCTGTTTCTATTATGGATGCCATCAATGATCCAAGTCGGTAACAAACAGGTCGACACATGTATTTTAAGCACAAGTTTAATCTTATTTGATTGACAGTGTCTAAATATATACGTATATACGAAACCATATCAGAAATATACGCGAGCTCCCCTTTAAAACCAGATGGATAGATGTTGGATAAATATTACACAGTGTAGCTAGTGCTCATAAAGCCAAGATCACAGTTGCGTCAGACTGAAATAAACATACCTTGGATTCATTGCCTATAAATATCTTTCATCCAGGTGTGTGTACAAGTCAACGCTTGCAGAGCATATATGGTTTGTTGAGCGTTTAAACATGACAAAATGCTACCGACGTCGACATTGCCCTTTTGGCAATGATCTGCATAGATATTTCAGCCGGAGAAAAGCTACATTTGTTTCTTGATTCACCTGCCATTCTGGAATGCCATCATATAGTTTAGCAGAGCACAAGCTCAACAAGAGTGAGACATTGGCAAGTTGCAAAAAAGCCAAACAAGACTATACCATAGTCGAAACTGCACTGCAATGCTTGACAATGAAAGAGCGAAATAAAGGGGAGGGGGGGGGGAGGCAAGCATGTGGGGAGAAGCAGAAGAAAAGAGGGGTCGCAAAAAAAAAGAAAAAACTGACAGGAGAACGATGATTGATTATAAAGAAAGAGGGAGTGAGAGGGCAAGACAAGATGATAACGAGAGAAAAAAAGTGCTTCCTGATGCTACAATGAATGAGACATGGATGCAATGCACATGTTTATTTATTTCGTATAAAACAAGCGCCATTCTTTATGGCGGCAAATGCGCCCTTGTTTTGCGATGGATGCCTTGTCGATGCTGATGATTTTTACCACGGCGATTCACCAAAGAAAACAGGGGGGCATTTATTGCCGGCTCATGTGTTCGTATTTTTACGCTGCAGATGCAGGTACAGAAAGTTAAATGACTGCATTGGATAACAAGAGCCACACCCGTTATTCACTCTCTCTTGCTGTGCCAATGTTTGATTTATTCTCGATTCTTTTGAGGAGACCATCGCTTATAGATTACTTGTCTGATGCCATAGTCATCCAAGTTGGAAAACGAGGTTGTATCTTGGGGTATCGTCACGTAGCATAGTATCAATGTCTTTTTCACTTGAGTACATATTCTGTTTAGTCGCAGTAGCCAGTCCCAAGACTTGGGCTCTTCAAGCTTGTTGCTGACCAAAGGCATCACAATAACTGCATAATCGGCATGACGAAACGAGGGGCCAGATTGATACAACACTAAATCAGAATATTCTTGAGTCGAGAGTATTTTTAAACACACAGTTGGTTGGTTAAAAGCTCACCAAAATCAACGCCAAACTTGGATCCTGTCTTGGGCACCCAACCCAGGCTACGATAAAAATGGTATACAGCGTAATGTGAGTGAAACGCAGAATTCGCTTTGCAAAAAGTGGACCAGCAATCTGCTATCGATAAAGGCAGCTACAAACAATGTCATCAGCACTTGATAGTCGCATCGACAAGGTGCCAGTATTACCTGATTTCCTGGATTCATGATCGATAGTGCATTTACAGCATAAGCAAGGAAAAAGGCTTCGTACAAATCCAATTGAAAGTGCTCAACATCCTTGGACCCTGTGGCATCCAGCAGCTCGATCGAAGTCAATGTATCCACACTGTCTGCTGCAACCACATTATCACTATTCTTTTGGCGTCGCTTTCGTCTTCTTTCCACTGTAATCTCCTCCAACGAGTTTTTGTTCTGCTCTACTGTTCGCTTGAGCCACGTGGGTTCACTTCTCGAGAGATCGCCTTTGCCGAAAAAGCCTTGCTTATAAAGTTGATCTTGACCTTTTTGTACCCAAATAAACTTTCCAAATTCCATGAAAATGCCTGTGCAGCTAGGCTCTGGTGATGGTTTCATGGAGCATATCTGCAAAAATAATTGAATCAATCGGTCATACAGAGAAGCTGAGCTGTACACCTTGACTGGCAATGGTGGTATTGCTGATGTTGAGGCCATTGTTGTATAGAAACAGAAATGAAAGGTTTTGAAAAAGATACAACCTCAATGGTCACATTTTATTCCTGCTGCGATCTTTGAATTTATGTCCATGCCAACTAATGTACTTGATTAAATTTACAAGTAGTATGATGATGTATAGGTAGAGTATAGGGATTGAATAGATTAGCGAATAAAGAGTATGCGAAATCTACTAGACAACTGGTTTCGTTACGCTCAACGCTTTAAGGGGTTTAACCCAAAACACATCATCTGCTGATTATCCCAATGCAAACTGTTGAGCACCAGAAACCAGCACTACGTTGCTTATTTATCAGCAAATAATGGGTTGTCATATTCAACCCGTTGCGCATATCCCAACATTTGCTTGATAAAAAGGGCCATTTAATCAACAAATGCTTGAGATATACTCAAGCAACAAACATACTATTTTTAATCAACACACAGTGCTACGTCGTAGTGATTCCTTTCATCATTGTACATTATCCAATGGTCAAAATATGGTGAAAGGTAGCAAATATCAGGCATACCACAGTTAACTGTGCAAGCTACGTGATAAATGTAAAGATTCCTGTACTGTAGTAAATGATCATGATTGTTTGATCCAATTGACGATTGCAAATGTACTAACAGTAGCGCATCACACAACACACACAACACCATACTAGAAATTGGCATGACATTCATCATATTATTGCTACTAACAAGTAAAATCCAGATGTGAATATAAATGCACTTTTTTTCTTTATTCAAGTCCAAATGTGAATATAAATACACCCAAATTTAAAATATCCAGTTCATCTCATACACAAAAGATAAGATATAGTTGATTGTTATTGTATTTTACCATTGCTTTTATTATTTTTGTTGAATTATTAAACTAGGTGTTATTGCAGTAATTACAGTGGTTTAACCTCACTTGCTGTCCAGTCGTTCAGCCAATCCCATCGCTAGAATGGGCTCGACACACACAAAAATCCTAGAAAAAAAA
>JAXQGS010001154.1:0-11551 GCA_037040325.1 Mucor sp. M7501 | reverse complement strand
CAAGCGATTTAAACTCTTGATTTTACAGTGGCAAATACATTTGAGGGCTGCTCACTGAACATTGCGCTTATAAACATCGGGTTTGATGGCCTGTAGTTTTATCATCTAGCAAAACAGTGCACAATTAAACTCTTTGTTTAGTAGATCATATGAGAAATGAGTGTAATCTTACGTCAGAAGCTGCCGATTCATCAACATTTCCACATTATAAAAGCTTAGTCTCTGCAAGGCATCTTTCTTTTCTTTCTCTACCGTATAACAAAAAAAAAACCCCCACTATCCTAAAGGTATGTATTAAAGTATTTTTACATACTCATGGTCTCAAGTATAGCAAACTGATGATTGTATTTCTAGGAAGGTGCAAATAGTAGAACCTATCGTTCAAATCTCGTCTGTTTCGACGTCTGGGAGCACAAGTTTGTTCACCAAGGGCCTCGAGATTCCCCTTTAGAAGCGGCAGAGGTGCATAAATATGTCAACGCTAAACATTGGAGACATTGTTCTGGCTGTGAGAGACAGGTAAGGACTTGAGGAAGACGCAAATATGACGTTTTTGATAAATAACAACTATGTAGATTTTCCCACCTCTCCAATGCTCTTGTGGTCATTTTTTCTGCGAAGATCATGTAAGAAACCATGAATGTGATTACTTGGCAGACACAAACAGTGTGTTATGGTCACGTTTGCTGTTGTGGGATGAATACTGAAATATTAATGTTTTTTCTTGCATAAATAGATGGCAACGAGGGGTTGCTTTCGAAACATTGGCATGCTTGATGGTGAGGATTTTGGCCATTATGAAGTCGGTCAGAAGAGCCATGTACGCCTTGTTAGATCCTCCGAGTTCTTGACCACCAATCTGGTCGATTTGGATGGAAAAAAGGGTTTGTATCTAGTATAAGGAGCACCCGCAAGGCTTTGCTAATTGGTTAGATTCTTTAGATGAAGCAATCAACAAAAGAAAAGCGAGCTTGAGGAGCAATGATACAAACAACCCAAGCAAGAAGCAAAAGTCTAGTGCTAAAGTGGATATAAGCGCGCTGGTAAGTAACTACCGTACTGCATTTACACAATTTTAAAGTACTGTGTATGTTTCAGTCTGAAATCGATAATGTGCTGCTCAGTGACAATAGTCTGTCTGTCAGTACGATTATAAAAAGAAAAGCTGTTGAATTATTCAATGACGGGACAACTGCCAACTCAAGAGATTGTAACATCTTTTGTATTTTCTAATTGCATGTCGAGGAAAGCTACAATATTTGTCGTTCTATTCAAAGAACAATAAAGCATTCCACTCTGTTCTATCCAGCGCTCATATGTCTCAGACAAAAGGACGAAAAGTTAGCTAGACCTCAACATAATGCATATATTATTAGATGCTTCAAAACGCGCAAGTTTGTATGAATGATAATAAAAGATGTTTAATATGGAATAAAATCAATGTGTTTTTTTTTTTGGTACAATAAAATGTGTAAATGATATATATTAAATTGATGCTGCGAATGTAAGAGAAAAAGAAAAAGAGAGAAAGGAATTAAGCCTTTGCCAAGAGCAAACAAGTACGGTTGGGAATATAAACTTGAAGCCAGTTGGGTCTGTTATCCCAGTCTCCAGGAGTAGTAAAGAACTCGGTGCTGTTATCCACACGCTCATGGCCCAAGAATTGCTTGTCATCCGAGTTGAGGATAATCTTGTATTTACCAGCATGTTCAACACCAACACGGTAATCAGTAAAGGATTGTGTGGGATGGAAGTTGAAGATGAACAAGACATTGGCACGCTCAAATACAACCACCTTGTCACCGTCGTTCTTGCGAGACACAAAGGCTTGAGGAGAGTGCAACCATCCGAAACGCTCTTCAGTCAATTGCATGGCACGATCCCATTCATTCAAGTACTTGTAACGGAGCAACTTGTCATCAAGTACGTTCCATTGACGACGAGCATATTGGAAGCTAGAGTCGTTACCAGCGCGAGGGAAATCAAGCCATTCAGGGTGGCCAAATTCGTTGCCTTCAAAGTTGAGATAGCCTTCCCCACCGAGACCGTGAGTGATCATACGAATCATCTTGTGCAAGGAAATACCGCGATCAATGATGGGCGTCAAGGGAGTCAAATCACTCATGTTGGTGTACATTTCCTTGTCCATCAACCAAAAGGCCAATGTCTTGTCGCCTACAAGGGCTTGATCGTGAGATTCACAGTAGCCAATGGTGTTTTCCAAATAACGACGGTTGGTCAAGATGTGTACAATGTGTCCCATCTTCCAGTCATCGTCTGATTCCTCCTTCAACATCTTGATCCACATGTCAGGAATAGCCATGGAGAGACGGTAATCAAAGCCGAGGCCACCCTCACGCACAGGGCGGCAAGAGCCAGGCATACCAGAGACGTCTTCTGCAATCGTGACCATGTGAGGGTATTTCTCGTGCAAATAGTGGTTGGCAATCTGGATGTACATGACACCTTCGTCGTCTACATTGTCGCCAAAGTACTCGTGATAATCACCAGAGAAACCAAAGCCGATACCATGATGCTTGTACAGCATGGAAGTAACACCGTCGAATCTGAAACCGTCAAATTGAAACACATCCATCCAGTATCTCAAGTTGGACATCAGGAAACGCATCACTTCAAAGCTACCATAGTTGAACAAGCGAGAATCCCACAATTCATGACGACCCTTGGCACCAGCGTGGAAATAGCAATGATCAGATCCGTCAAACATGTTGAGACCATCAGCCACGTTTTTACAAGCATGCGAGTGCACAAGATCCAACAAGACAGTGATACCCAAACCGTGAGCAGTGTCAATCAATTCCTTCAAATCATCAGGGGTACCGTAACGACTGGAGGGTGCAAAGAAGGAAGTAACTTGGTAACCGAACGAGGCATAGTAAGCGTGCTCCATCACGGCCATCAATTGAATGGTGTTGTAACCATCATAGGCAATACGAGGCAAAATGTTCTTGGTGAATTCCTTGTAGGTAGCACAACGAGGTTCGGGAGATGAGATACCAACTATAACAAGATAAGACTGGATTTAGGGGCCTTGCTTTGTTCCATCCATTCCCTATTCAACTTACCGTGGGCTTCGTAGACACGAATGGATTCAGGACGCTTGGGACGAGGATGCTTGAATACGTAGTGTGTTTCAGGGTTCCAGAAGATGGCATCATAAGTAGCGCTCACATTGAGGTCTTGAGTAACATAGTTGATCCAAGCAGGCAAACGATAAATACGTTCTCCGGTATGAGGCAAGGTCATAGTGATCTAATTATCAAGGTCAAATTTGTCAATTCACCATGCTGTCCCCCCCTTCAAATGTTGCCACCACTTTATGTGCTTACCTTGATCTTACTACCGTGAGGAATAGCCACCTTGCCATCAGCAGTAGGGCCAACGAGAATCTCAAAGACACCATACTTGTTGCGAGTCATGACATGAGCATTCACATCCCAGTTATCTATTCAGAGAGGGTTACATGAGTAAGAAGGCCTTTTGGTTCTCCGTGCTATCCCGATTATTCCTGTTTCCTCGCACTCTGTACTCCCCCCAACAAACACTTGTGGTAACACTTACTGAAATCGCCCACCAAACTAGCAGTGACAGCATTGGGAGCCCATTCACGGTACATGACACTGTTATCTTTTTGTACATTGAAGCCATAGTATTCATAGCCCTTTGTGAATTCCTCGTAGCCCAGCGTGTTTTTAATTTGCTCGTCGTACTTTTCAAATGTTGCATATCTATATGCCAATGATTCAACATGAGATGGGGCTGTCTGTCTCGAGAGAAGCGTGTTTACAAACACACACACAACAAAAAACTTACCTTTCTCTAAGAGCATCATTGAAGGGCTCTAACCAAGGATCCACGACAGAGAGACCAGTACCATCAGCAGCCATGGTGAGAACACGTCCAGGAGAGACCTCCTCTTTGAAGGTAGGAACGTTTGAAGTAAGAGCCATGATGTGTTTACGAGAAAAACAGAAAAGAAAGACGATATAAAAAAAAGTATCGACTAGTAAAAGAAGACACAAAGAATTGAAACGTTGTGTCCTATTTATACGTAAATCATACTAGGCTCGGGCCACTTTTTTTTTTTTTTTTTCATGTTTCCAGTTTTCCTTTGAGCAGATGGAGCCTCAAATCAAACATTTTGCTTTGATACTCAGGGCCATAAATGGAAAATCTTCCCTTAGGTTTTGCATAAGAAAAAGGGGATAATCTGGCTCTGATCATTCCCAATTGATTTAGATTCCAGAAAAAAAAAAAAAGTCTGATAAAGAAAAAAGGCCTCTTACTGAGACATATGGAACTGATAAGACATGTCTTTTGGTGAGGCATGATGTGAGAGAGACAAAGGAGGAAATGTCCATTTCAATTGATAGGAATCAATCGTGGTTAGGTCCATTCTATTTGAGCAATCTCACTCTAAAATTTTGAGCCTTACTTGCAAAGTAGGCTCGGTACCTTTGGCTTGCGCTCCGAGATGTGCAAATATTTATAAACTTTGCTTTCTTTTGAAACGGCTTGTTGAAAATAACCGCATGATTTTGTTCCATGCTTTCAATTCAACTGTCAGATGTTTCTACTGCTCACAGACAATGTTACCATGGCAACGCATTGTTCGCCATCAACCAGTGGATGATTACAGCACATTGCACAATGCTTTGAACATGTCTTGTGTTCTTGATTGATTTCAAACACATTTTCTAGCTATTCGTCTTGGTGCCAATTAGTGTATGATGTACAAGATGCAACGGATTGCTTACTCGTTTGAATATAGAAGGCTCATTTCCTTATACATACTAGAGATTGTATAGAGATACGCTTTGAGGCTAGTACCTGAAAAAAAAAACATTTGAAGATGATGCACCAACAAAATTATCAGATCTTGGTAATACACATCGATTTGAGTAAATGATGGGGATCAATGGAAAGACAGACATTTACCCATTTTCACTAATCGCTCTTGTATCGTGGTGGTACCAATACGAGAACCGTGTATTTGCTGATTTCGATAAGATTGTCCCTTTTCCAGCCAGAAGGGCTAGATGGAAGAGGAGAACTGTTGTTGCCAACTGCGACGGTTACACGCTCCAGCTAAAATGACGTTCAAGCCGGTCATGAACATTATTATGCTTGATGCGCCTATTGAAATGGATTGGCAAGAAATCTTGTACCGTAGCACGCATTTCTTTCTTTTTTATTATTACTACAACAATCAAAGCATGTCTAGTCTTGAGGATCTATTTGGGAAGCTTGCTGTTACAACTGTTACTACTGTATCAAGGATTGCATTGAGCCATGCAACCAATGCTGCTATTGTAAGTTGTTTGATAAGCTCATCCTAAGCTCTTAAGCTCACATCTTCTTTTGTAGCGTAATGTCACTTCATATATCACCACGCAATTACCCAAAAACAAGCCAGACACAAGAGAAATCCGTACATTGCAGCGTCAACTCGACTTGAAGATTAAGAATCTAAAGGTAATTTGACACTGACCACATGCACCTGTAGAACATCAGTGCTAAATACACCTCGCCTTAGCCTACCATAGACATCATTGCGAGATCAGTCGCTGACGGCAATGCAGACCTCGAACCCGCTTTGGAAATGTGCAACGACCTCAAATCTGACATGGACGACTTTGCTGCGAAATCAATGGACAATCCAGATCAAGTCAAGGGACGTTTAAAGCAGTTATTGGCGAATGTAGACGATGCTATTCCAAGCTTGCATCTGTCTTTACGTAGTATCGAAAACAAGACGGGCACAAGCGCAGTATCTCCAGCAAAATTGATCCAAGCATCCAACATCTTGAGGGGAAAAAATGTCGTGTTTTGCGTCAAATTGTATTCATTGTTCTCGGCAAATCAACGTGCGGCTTCAGCAGATGCATTTACATGGAAAGAGGAATTTTTCAAGGCTTCGTTGGTTGTGAAATCGACAGGTGAATTCAGTTACGAGCTGTCAATCTCAGAGGACACTGACGATGGTCGTTATCATGAGGAGGGAGAGCAGCAAACAAAGCGCATCGATGTCAGTCATATTGATCGCATGTACTATACACAAAGCGGGGAACTGCTCAACATTGAGGACTCTAAATCGCCAGTGCTTGTGATGAAGGTGAATAAGCATGACAAGGATGATGAGAGCAAAGAGTCGATAGTGGAAGTCAAGGAAACTGCGCCAGAGATTGTTCGAGAGGATCTGCAAGAATCAGACTGGTATGCGGTTGGATTATGGACAGAAGACGTGGTGGAAAGTGATAGTGATGAGGATGAGGATGAAAGCGGCACTGAGAAAAAGACTATTAGCAGCAGCAGTGGTAGCTCCAAATCGCTGCCCTTTGACAGTCAATTGAACTTGCTCTTGTTGGAGAGCGTCATCAAGCTAGCATTGCTGGAAACAACAGAACAAATGAATCACATCAATGCCTCTGATGAATTAATAACCTTATACATGAAGTAAGCAATAAAAGTGACCCGAATTCAAGTAGCTGGTTGTGCGACATTCCCACAAAAACATAGTGTTTAATAACAAGTGTGTTTCATGCATGAATGGACCCTCTTCTTGTTGTCCTTGCGTTTATTCCGTGTCCTCAGCAATATTACAGCGATACACACCACATCCAGCCGCCCAATGCCGATGCAATATACCCTCCTGCCATCCTAGTATTGGTGCCTACACACTCTATTTGTTTGTATTCATCAATGCAACTTGCAAGTTTTTCTCGTGGTACTGATGTGAACATGCAAAATAGCAGCTTTTTACCAGTGTGTCTATTTCACATGTTGTACAAATAAGAATTTAATACCTTTTTTTTTTTCCCTGAAAAAACCTTTTTCTTTTTCCTTAACTTTTTCTCTTTCATCAGCACCATAATGAACAATTCGTATCCTGAAAGGCTGATTGTGGTTCCTCTTGAATCCAAAGTACTGCTGCCATCTGTCATTTTACGTCTGCTTATTCGCGGCAAGCAAGCAACTGATCTGACCAAAAGCTACTTCCGCTCCGCCAATACAAAATCGCATGATATTTACATTGCATGTATTCCAATGAAGCCATGTCATGCCAATGCCGAAGAAACCGCAGTGATGGGCTCGCAAGCGCCTCAGGTACCCATACCGCAACAAGACGAAGCTGGTCTAGTGAGTGCGAGAGACAGACACCGCTTAATGGACTATGGATGCTTGGCTCGCATCATCCGGGTGCAGAGGTCAGGTACCAACCTCTTTGGTGTCTTTGTGGAAGGCGTTTCAAGGTTCAAAGTGCACCAGTATACGCAGAATACACCGTCGATGGCGTTTCCTGGCTGCTGGGTGGCTCATGTGAATTACTTTCCAAAGCCTGTGGATGTATCGAACGCCAATGCATTGCAGTTCAAGGAGTTGAGTCAAATCTTTGTGTCGAAAATGAAGGAATTGCAGCTGCCAGACACATTGCTTGCACAACTGACAAAGGTAGTCAATACAATGCCGCCGTCTGCCTTGGCAGATTTGTTGGTGTGTCTGATAGAAACGACATTTGATGAGCGTTTGCTGATGCTGTCCACCGTGTCGTTGGATGATCGACTTGAAAAGGCTTGTGAATTCCTGACAAGACAATTGCATGTGCTGCACATCTCTGATAATTTGGGTGCTGGTATTGATGGTAAATTGAGCAAGAAACAAAGAGAGTTTTATCTACGACAACAGGTAAGTGCTTCATGATATAGTGGGCAGCGGCAGGATGTTGATGTTGTGCACCCTACTAGTTGGAGGCGATTCAAGAAGAGTTGGGTGATGATAATAAGGGCCTATCGGGTGGACCTCAAGAAGAAGACGAATTATCAGACCTTCACAAGAGACTGGTGCAGGCGAACCTACCAAACGAAGTTGTCACGATTGCTCAACGAGAGCTCAAGCGCATCAAGCGACTGCAGCCATCTTCATCTGAATGGGCTGTATCTCGAAACTATCTAGAATGGCTAGCCGATTTGCCTTGGAGTGTCAGTGGGTCGCAACAGTTGGATATTCAGCGTTCCAAGCAGCAACTGGCTCAGGACCATTTTGGTTTAGAGCATGTCAAGAAGCGCATCATCGAGTACTTGTCTGTCATCAAACTGAAGGGTGATTTAAAGGCGCCTATTCTTTGTCTTGTGGGTCCTGTAAGTATGCAGTGTGGTATTTTTGAGATTGGATACCAACTACTAACCATTCTTGTGTATGAATAGCCTGGTGTAGGTAAAACATCCTTGGGCAGATCCATAGCACAATCCATGTCTCGAGAATTCCATCGTATTTCTTTGGGTGGTGTCAGGGATGAAGCAGATATGCGGTGAGTTGGCAAATGAGTATTTGAAGTGCTGTACAAGTATCTGATAACTTCAAATACAGTGGTCATCGTCGAACTTATGTTGGTGCCATGCCAGGCTTGATTATTCAGGGTCTACGTAAATGCAAGGTCAACAACCCTCTGATACTCTTGGACGAAATCGACAAGCTCGCTCACTCTTCTCACTACGGCGATCCAGCTGCTGCTTTATTGGAGGTACTGGATCCAGAGCAAAACTGCACCTTCTCAGACCACTACTTGAATGTGCCCTTTGACTTGTCAAACATCTTGTTTATTGCAACTGCAAACTCTCTTGATACCATTCCTGAACCTCTCTTGGACCGCATGGAAGTCATTGAACTCCACGGCTATACCTTTGAAGAAAAGTTGCACATTGCAAAGACGCATTTAATACCCAAGCAAGTCAGAGCACATGGCCTACAGATGGAGCAAGTGAAAATGGCAGACGAAGCCATCTTGCATATCGCTGAAAACTATACGCGTGAAAGCGGTGTCCGTAATCTAGAGAGAACATTGGCCTCTGTTGTGCGTGCAAAGTGTGTGGAAATGGCTGATTTGCAAGAGAGACACAGCAAACAACACTACAATCCGTCCGTCAGCGTCAAGGATGTCGAGGTGATTTTGGGCAACATCAAATTTGAAAAGGAAGTATCGCAGCGAGAGTCGTATCCAGGTGTGGTTACAGGTTTGGCGTATTCTGGCAGCGGTAACGGCGGCATCTTGTTTGTGGAAGCATCCAAAATGCCTGGCGATGGGCACCTTCTTTTGACAGGCTCTTTGGGAAATGTGATTCAAGAGTCTGCTAAGCTTGCCTTGTCCTGGGTGAAATCGCATGCCTATGCGCTCAAATTGACCTCGCATGCAAAGGAGAAAATGGTGCAAGATGATGATATTCATATTCATTTCCCCAGTGGATCTGTCCCCAAAGATGGGCCTAGTGCAGGTAATAAAGTTGATGTGCTGTGCCATGATGACGACTCACTCACACATTGGGTATGTGTGCCTAGGTGTTACATTGGTGTGTGCTCTCGTCTCACTTTACTCTGGTAAATGCGTGCCTACAACGACAGCCATGACAGGTGAGATCTCCTTGCGAGGTCAAGTCCTCCCTGTAGGCGGCATCAAGGAAAAGATCATCTCTGCTCATCGTGCTGGTATTCGTAAAATTGTGATTCCTGCCAGAAACCAAAAAGATGTTGAAACCGATGTCCCTGAAACTGTTCGAGGTGAAATTCAATTCTGCTATGCAAAGAACATTTGGCAAGTGTTGGAAGCTGCTTTTGATGATTATCAATTATACCAGTTGCAAGAAAGTCATTTATAATTTGTTCATTTTATTGCTTGACATAAAAACACACTCCCTTCCTTCTCTTTATTTGGTCTTGATCATTCTTAATTTGCCAGGTGAGTATTTGAAATTGTCGCCGTATGCCTTCTTGACGAATTTGGTCTCCTTGGGCTCTTGAACATAATATTGCCATCCTATCATTTAGAAAAAAAGGCGTCAGATTCTATCCGCATCCTTCATTCCATCCTCCTATCCCATCAGCAGTTTGTATTTCGTACCTTGCTTTTCGGCAAAGTTGATGGCATCTTCTTTGTTGATAAACTTCATGGTCAATGCTTGTTGGAAATCGGAACTGTATCATCATCATCATCACAATTAGACGCTGTATTCCATTGGATGTCTCTACATATAAAAATTTACCTGGAGGCCCAACCCATAAGAGGGTTCTCCCAACGGTTACCATCTTCTAAAATATCGAAATCAATACGCCAGAGTCTGGTACCGTTCTTTCCTTGTTGAGTGGGTGTACGAGCAGGTCTAAAGATACGAACTTGACGATCCAACAAAATTTCTAGATTGAAAAAAGAACATGTTAACTATAAGCAAACAGACAAACATGTCGAAATGAAGGGGGGATATCCTTACCTGGTGCACCAGAGAGGTTTTCAACGCTGAGAACAGGTTCCTTTTCTAAATGTTGGACATCTTTGGTTTGAGATGAAGAGAAACGAACGGTCGAAAAGACGGCAGGCTTGGTGAATGCAGAACGGCAGATGGATGCTGTTCTTGCAACGAGTGGGGAGGACATTTTTCTATTTAATGAAAGTTTTGAAATAAACACAATAAGAAAAAAAGCTGGAACCAAATCCCAGTTGCTAACTGTCGATTTGTGGGGGATCGTTTGCCCTCCCACACCCATTATTACAATTCACGTCATCATGTTGAAATCTTAAAAGGTCAGCAAGAATTTGAACTGCCACAAAAGAGAGCTCAGTATAGTGGATCATGTAAATGTCAAAGTATGCTTTGCACTCGTACCTCTTTGTTTTACCGTATCCTCCACACTACATGCTTGATTTTGATCAAGTTGAAGAAAAATTGTACTCTAATTTCGAATATAATTCACTATTCTTTGCTGATCACATTGTATATTGCCTGCAATGCGGTATATATCAAGCCCAAAAGTCAAGATGCCAAGATGTCCCTTTAATGGATGCTGGCTTGAACGGATATATGAATCGTATGAAATAGAAGCCCAATATTTCTTAACAGCAGAGGCAATTGCAAAATAATAGACGCCTATAAGGTCCCATTGGAATTAAACGTAATTGAGCCTTCATCCATGTCACATAGATGTCAGAAAATCATACATATCATTCAACTACACCAATAGTAAACAAAAACAGGCGCAAGAAGAACCAAGAAGGGGGGATTAAGAAATCAATGTCCTTGAATATATTTCTTTACTAATTTCGCAACAACTAACACTTGATGAGACCAAAACGATTACTACTACATTAGCCTATAATCTGTGTGCATCGTGTATCAAGTATCATGAGTATCTTGTGAATCTTCCAGTGATAGAAGCTTAATTCTATTTCATCAAGTCAGAGTTATCGAGTCAATCCTCGGTAGCTAAACAAAACATTTAGCTCTCTACGGTACCCATTTACTATTTGGTTCGATCCATTTCTCTTTCTATCCTTGGATTTACCTTTTGCTAATCTTTACTAGCTGAAACCTTATATGCTTGTTTAGCCATTAGTTTATCATTGGCTTCTTTTGATGACCCGTGCAGACATTTACATTAAAGTAATCAGACAGAGTGAGGAGATACAGTATATGCTCAAGCACTGATTTGAAAAAAGTTGAAAGCTTTTTACATAAAAACTATACCATTATATAGAAAATGAATA
>JAXQGS010001153.1:0-11731 GCA_037040325.1 Mucor sp. M7501 | reverse complement strand
TCTCCCTCTTTACAGGTGACGTTTTAAGGACTTTAAATAAAAACAGAAGAGCAATCTTCCTTATAAAAAAAAAAAAATTGACATCCCAAAACCTTTCAGGGGAAATTACACAGGATTTTTATACTCGAACAACAAGTATTTCTCTAGACCTATACATGCAAAATTGAACGAGGAATCTAATGGTGTTAATCTCAAAGTGATATCTTTAGTTTGTAAAGAGCAACTGTCAAAAAATGCAAAACGCGTTTTCGGAGGAAAGGTCTACAAACACTATAGTAAATTGATCTGAAGACACTTTCATATGCTCCTATGCTTCACTGCGGCTCGTTTGAGCATAGGAACACCTTAGTAGAAAACTTCATTTTCGAGGTGAAAACCTCCATCATTCAAAATCATCGAATTTTCCCTTGCTACCACAAGGCAAAATTTCCCAAAATTCGATGATCAACTCGATCCCCCAAAAAATACTGAAAAGTGATTCATAGCCTAATGTCAGGTCGTAGAACACGATGGCACCTGTTTTGAGGACGATATCGCACTTTTTTGGCGAGCTACAAGCTATTTAAACCCTTGATTTTACAGTGGTAAATACATTTGAGGGCTTCTCACTGAAGATTGCGCTTAATAACATCTGGTTTGATGGTCTGTAGTTCATCATCTAGCGAAACAGTGCATCATTAACTTGTTCGTCCATTAAACAGCGCACAAATTTACCCAAAAAGCGTGTCCAATACCCAAAATCAATAAAAACCTGCTTTTGTAGCAGGTATCGAATCGATTGCCTGGCATTGTGTTATCTAGAGGATGAGCGAAAAGAAGGATATCTCTCGCCCGACTCTGACATAGCTAGCTTTCATTTACTACTATTAGAAACCACATATCGTCCAACAGATGGACATAGTTGATTCATTGAGTACGTTCTACCATAGTTTTGGGGTGGGTTACAGCTTGTTCAATAGTAAGAAGGCGCTTCTGCTAATACCTGGCTTCTCGAATCAAGCCTGAAGAGCGTTGTCTAATAGCTCAGATGCCGGATAAAGTGATCCTTCAGCGGCAGATAACATTAGCCGGTGTCAATAAAAGCCGACTGATGTAGACGCCAAAATCTTATTTTTGCATCTTTTCTACAACCACAGCGAAATGGCTAATAGTAAAAGTAAGTTTTATCTAAAACCAGGATGCCTACCATGTCCAACTGATATTCCACATGTAGCTGCTCCTACTCAACGACGAAGAGAAGAAAGACCACCACCACCAGGCCCGAAAAACTTTGTTGAATGGTATTTACTATCGTACAACCAAGTATCCACCATGGGTTGGTGTTGGATTTTATTCATCACCGTAGCCCACCTCTATACCAATGAAGGCGATTATACAGGCGTATTTGACGTTGTGTGGCCTGCTTTAAGCTATGTACAAACGGCTGCTTTGTTTGAGGTGAGTATTTAGGGTTGGGTTGATTCTATGGGATTGTTACCAACAACGACGTCCTTCAAGGTACTCCATTCATTATTGGGCTGGGTCAGAGCACCTTTGATGACAACAGCCATGCAAGTGGCATCTCGCTTGTTTTTGGTGTGGGCCGTGAATGATATTGTGCCCGAGATTCATACACATTGGTCATTTACAACAATGGTTATTGCGTGGTCAATTGCAGAGTGTGTGCGCTACATCTTTTATGTATTCCATTTGAGCGGCGGTGAAGTGCCCAGCGTTGTTATGTGGGCTAGATACAACTTCTTCTTGGTGTTGTATCCTGTGGGTGTATTCTCTGAAATGATGATGGTGTATCAAGCATTGCCTTATGCCAAGGCTATTCATCCTCTGTATTTCTATGGATTGATTGCTGTGGCCCTCATTTACATTCCAGGATTCCCAGTCTTGTTCTCGCACATGTTGGCTCAACGCAAGCGCTACATGAGAGGTGAATTGAAAAAGAAGAAGGACAACTAGAGTGTGAATAAATGTAGATGTATTTAATATGCAAGTAATGTGGTTGTATTTGTGCAAAGGGTTGTATGTGGGATGATGAAGGATATATATACTGTATATCTAGCTATTTAGTTGGGATGTTGTTCAATTAAAAGGCAATGTCAATGATTCCACCACTGTTGATGGCATAGGAAGCTTCGCTTTCAGGCATGTCGGGCGAATCAAACAACTTGGCCACTCTCTCCTCGCCTCTGCCTTTTCTCAAGTAAACACGAGTCGAAGAACTACGTTGCATAATTAATAATGTATAAGCATGAATATGAAAAGAGCAGAGAAAGACTTACGCATGAGCCTGTATATGGGTAGTATCAGATGTAACGTTAGTGCTTTGTCATGCTAAATTTGATACAACGTGAAAGCTGTGCTACTCTACTCTCACATACCAGTACGTGTCCACCAACAGGCTTCTTGGGATCAGCTACAAATGTCATTCCTCCTAAATATTGCAACAAAGATGTTTAGTCATTGGCTTTCATACCAAGCGATGCAATGCAAAGCGTACCTCCTGGATCTGAAGAGACCTGATTAGTCAAGAAGACGGCAATATTGTACTCTTCAGAGATCTTGGTTAGTCGACTCAACATTTGGTTGAGTTTCTGCTGTCTGTCAGCCAGCTCACCGCGGCCAGAGTAATCACATCGAAAGAGCGAAATGATGGAATCAATGACCAATAGACGATACACACCCTTTTGCTCTGCGAAATGAGCTGCCAATTCACTGATCAAATCCATTTGCTGATCGCTGTTCCAAGCACGAGCAACCACAACGTTATCCAGCACGATTTCAGGGTCTACGCCAAATCTGTCTGCGATGGATACAATGCGATCAGGTCTGAAGGTGCCCTCCGTATCAATGTATGCTATACATGTGCGTGTATAAATTACCCGTGATCACAGTACTCGCAGCGATGATACTAATACCTGCTTTGCCATTGGCCCCTCCATCAGCTTCTGGTAGTTGTACTTGCACGCATAATGTGTGAGCTAATTGGGTTTTGCCAGTTCTGTACTCCCCAAAGACCTCAGTCAATGACATGGTTTGAATGCCACCTGTAGGGAGGAATATGAATAAGCTTTTTGTGGGGTAATTGTAATGAAAACGGCTGAAATTTTACCGCCAAGCAATACATCCAGCTGTTTGCTGCCAGTAGAGATTCTGACCACCTTCTCTCTCTGCACGGCGATTTCCTTTGCTGTGACGAAACCAGGGCCCTATAGGATGGCGCTTGAGTAAGCATCATTTGCCAAAGCATACACCACGCTACGCTTCTTACCTGGCTTTTGATGGCAGCCTCTTTAATCTTGTCTACCTTTGTTTCAGATAAGCCCTTGATTTTGAGCAGAGCCTTCTTGGTCATCATTTGAACTCCCTGAGATTCACATGGAACCGATTAGCAATGCATGTAGTCGTGTGTCATGTAGTTGCTTTCCCCCTACTCTTACTGTGCAGACACCCGCTGTCTTGAGCTTGGTGATGTCTGCAACTCCAATGCCATGCATCTGAAGCTCATCGACTTCTGTATAGAACAGCTAAGCAATGCGATGCAATGTGGTTATTAGTAGCCTGCCATATCAATGGAGAGAGAAGTAGAGCCTACCGCCTGTTCTTGATCTGTTTCATGCTGTGTGTTTACAGCGTCGTCATCGCCATTGACTGATCCGCTTGTGCTAGGTACGACAGAAGGCTCTCTTTTGGAAGGCATGAGATTACGCAAAGTTGATGGGAAAGATAAATGCGATCTTACAAATCCGAAATGAAAAAATTACTTAATAAGTGTGAAATCAGACCAATAGGGCGCCATCATGTCGTTTCAAAGATTGAAAAAAGTGAGGTGACAAACAGGGCCGCACATTTGGTTCCTTGCGGGTAAAATATAGGCAGACATTATAGCGTGGTGTTACGCTGATGGTGTGACTTTTTGGACCTGTATAAATACAGCTTTCATCAAGCAGATGCTCTTGTTCGTCTTCTTTATCTTATCAAAACATCATGTTCTCAAGAATCTTTACTGGTATCCGCAGCTCTCTCAACACAACAAGATCCTCGACATCCACGCAGCAATCGACGAGCAGCAGCCGACTCTCGCTGGAGGACTCGTCCGAGGAATTCGTCAAGAAGAGCCGGCCCATTCTCATCTCCAACCACTCCAATGCCTCTGCGTCTTCTTCTTCCTCGATAGCCGCCATCTTTGGCTTGTCAAGCAACAATGCAGACGACTTTATCCAAAAGGACCTCATCTCAACATCACTGTATTAAGCTCCTCGAAGCATCCCATCTCTCTCTTGTACTATACCCTGCCACCAACTGTGCTACATGACAAATTTCCATCCAATTGCAATTCCCTGTTTAAATAATTTTCTTCATCTTGTGTCTTGTAACATATACATATATTTATATAGCCTTTTTTCTTTCCTTCTCTTTCTCTTTTCCTCTCTTTTCATCCTTGTTCTACATCAATAAAATGCCTCCTGCTGTAACATTATCCAGCGGCTCCCAACCCACCATTGGCGTTGCCCATTTGCCTAATCAGAGACACAAGATTGTCACCAACAAAGGTGTGAACTTTACTGTCATGGTCTGCGGCGAGTCTGGCAACGGCAAGACCACCTTTGTCAACACCCTCTTCACAACGACGCTCAAAGATCCCAGAGACCAGTCCAAGAGACATGAGAAGCAGCTGGATAGAACCGTGGAGATCGAGATTACCAAAACAGGTAATTCACACTGTTTGTGTTGATCTACACATTGGTTTAACATGCTAAAGCAAACAATCAGAAATCGAGGAAAAGATGTTTAGAGTGAAGCTGTCCATCATCGACACGCCTGGGTTTGGCGACTATGTCAACAGCCACAACAGCTGGGTGCCCATCTCGGAATTCATCGACGATCAGCATGAGAGCTACATGCGCCAAGAGCAGCAGCCCAACCGCAACAACAAGATTGACATGAGAGTGCATGCATGCTTGTACTTTATCAGGCCTACGGGACATGGCCTGAAGCCCCTGGACGTTGAGATGATGAAGCGGTTGGGGTCTCGAGTCAACTTAATACCTGTCATCGCCAAGGCCGACACACTCACGCCAAAGGATCTGGAGGCGTTCAAAGAGAGAATTAGAAACGACATAGATCAGCACCACATCAAGGTCTACCAGTGCCCCATTGAGAGCGAGGACGAAGAAGTGACCCAGTCCAACAAAGACATTACATCGGCCATGCCGTTCAGTGTCATTGGCTCCACCCAGGATGTGCAGACAGCAGATGGCCGCACCGTCAAGGGCCGCGCCTACTCTTGGGGTGTCGCCGAGGTCGAAAACGAACAGCATTGCGACTTTAAGAAATTGAGGCACCTGCTGATCCGCTCTCACATGTCTGATTTGATTGAAACTACAGAGGCTGTGCACTATGAGAACTACCGTCTTTCAGAAATGGCTACTCGCAAATTCGGTGAAGGCAAGTTTGTCAAGGCCGAGAACCCCAAACACAGAGAGAAGGAGGAAGCTTTGCGCAAAGAATTCACTGACCAGGTAAAGAAGGAGGAGAATCGCTTTCGCCAATGGGAGACACAACTGGTCTCTGAGCGTGATCGTCTGAATAAAGATTTGGAGGCAAGACATGCTCAAATCAAGGCCCTCGAGTCTGAGCTGGAGGCTCTCTACCATAAGAATGGCGGTTCTGTTAGACGATAGGATAGCTGTTGTTGGGAAATAATACGTTAAAGACTTGTGGCATAATATTTATTAAATACGTCAATTTTATCAGTTACTATACATTCGGCTCAACATAAGATAAGGCAGCTCAAGCGAAAGAATCTTGACCGCAACCGGCAGCCCCTTTGGTTGTAAACGCTAGATACCAAAGCAACATTTAAATGTAGCGGAACACTCGGTGGTTGCACATTGATTTTAGCAGTGAATAGATAATGGGATCATGAGGGCTATTTATTATTATTTCATCATATGATGTGATAACATGTTTGGTATATTATTTGTTGTGTTTGTGAGATACTAGTAATCAAAGAAAGGTATATGGTATGTGTCTATTACTAAAAGGAGAAAAAAGGAGAAAATTTACAATTATTTACAAGAGCAACCCTTAGACAAGTACGGCTTCGGCGGCATCTACATCTTGCTGTCTGTCCTTGCTTGTATAAAGTGCGTATTGAGCGAAAATGGTACCATCAAAGATCAGAGTACCTGCACTTCCAATGATATAAGGAACAGCTTCCAACATGGTAGCACGTGTTGCATGAGGATTGGTGAAAATACTGAGTACATAGGTCAGGTTACCCATTGCAGCAAAGAAGAACAAGGCCATGGATAATCCTTCACAAGAGCGACGGCGGAAATTTTGATAGATTTGTGGTAGTCTTGATGAGAGGTAGAGAAATGTGCACAGCCAGGCAAAGAATCTGCCCACCCAGATGGTCTTGTTGCCATCATCTGCAGTTACAGCAACAGCAGCTGCTTCCACGACCAATGTGTTGGCAGAGAACAAGTCAGTGGCAGAGGGCAGGTTGCCGAAACTGAAGAAACAGAATGCCATCATCATGGTGGTAACGTACTTCTTTGGCTGAGGAGATGAGCCCAAGAGAGACGATTGCTCGTTGATTTCCTTGGCTCTAGCGCCAGTGCTGTAGGTGGTATAAAGTGCAGGAGCAGCAGCGTTGCTTGCGTTGGTATCAGCTGTGATTGTTGAGGGCTTGGCTTCTTGATCGTCTCCATCGAACCAGCGACGAATACTGTTGTTTGTATACTTGACGTAATAAAGCCATTGGAAGCACAAAATGGTATCGATGATGGTAAAGTAGATTGATAAAATGATTTGGAAGGGCAATTGACCGGTAATAACGCAACCAACAAAGTTTGCAACATCGCCTATTACATGATATTTAGTAAACAAGCTCGCCGCAGTTGAGCACATCCAGTAGCTTACCCGTTAACCAGACCGTCAAGAAAGTAAAGCTGAGTCCTTCGGCATCACGCAGCCTGTAATTCTTTATCACTTGACTAGATACGATAATGATGATGGCATGAGTATATTGCAATGCTTTGCTGTAGTCCAGAATCAACTTACGGCATTTGTGCGTTCAACCAACATAATATTGAAAGGTATCCAAATAGCAAACTAATTGACTCTTGCCATCCATAGACGCAATCTCCAAAGATGTTCTGTATAGTTGATTTGAGGGTGAGCGAATGCATCAGACAAGCTTAGCTACAGATCTTACATAAATCCATTGAATGGCCGGTGTACCGTCGTTTAAAACAGGGCAAATTGTGTCCATAGTTAATGTATCAGTGTATGAAATGTAAGAAAATGAAGAAGAAAGAAATGCTTTAATGATTGCCCCTCATTTTATATTGCCAGAGAGAATGCCGCTGCTTTTCAAAAATGCAGCATTAAAGACACATCTGATCTTTTTTACCAAAAGAGGAAATCAAAATTTGATGAACAAGCTTCCAGCATCAAGATGAACACTACCTTTTATGCCTTGTGATATTGATCATCAACAAAACTCCTCTTTTCTATTTTCTATCTCCTCGTCCTCCTTTTTTTATCAATCTACAGAGTGCAGGTGTTTAAAAGTAGACTTTTACTTTCAACGGCCTTATTATGATCCTTATACATTTGGGATGTTGATTTCAGCTTAGACTTTGATTTGATGTTTGTTCCTGACTTGTTGGTTGCTAGGCAACCAACAAGCAACCTTAAAAACATTGCGGTAGATCAAAACTGGCTCCTCTTCTCGACATTTGTTTATCAATCTCTGGAAGAGATGTTTATTTGCTTTGTTTATGCAATGTCCTTATCAAATGTGTACACAATCAACGTCTAATTTATGTCGACCTCTTTTTCGTGGGAATTTGACAACAGTATATTAGCTGTGCTAAGAGTAACAGAGGTGTGAGTGACTCGCCAGGTAAAAAGAAAGCCCTGGGATTCCACCTAAAATGTTACTCAAACAAACGAAACAACAATAAAGCACTGTTCCTTTTTTACTTGCAAAACGACATTTTACCACGATGCTTATTTCTGCTCTTTTAAAAAGAACAAAATTACCCTTTTCTTCCGCTTTTTCTTCCTCATTGTCCACATTCTCTCACAAAAGCAGACATTTTTCAGTTATGCCACATCAAAATCGATTTTATGATATCACTAGTGATACAGCCACAGAGCCAACAGATGACATGTTTGAATTGATGAAAGCTGCTAGTAAAGGAGATGACGTTTTTGGTGTAGGTATATAAACAAGTGCTGCATAGCATCGAAAATCCAACCATGACCTTATTGATCCATTAGGAAGATGCCTCTGTAAATGCACTGGAAGCACATGTCGCTAAACTCCTGGGTCAGGAATCAGCATTGTTTTGTGTCAGTGGTTGTATGACCAACCAATTGGGCCTTCGGGTCCTACTGACACAGCCTCCTCACTCTGTCCTGCTCGATGCTCGATCCCACATCTTCAACTACGAGTGCGGTGGCCTCGCTTATCACTCGCAGGCAAGCGCATCTCCCGTGGTCCCTCAAAACGGACATCACTTGACTGTACAGGACATCTCATCCAATTTAATTACTGATACTCTTTGCTCACCTGTGACCAAGGTCGTGGCTCTCGAGAATACCCTGAACGGTAGCATTATGCCGCTGGATGAAATCAAGCGTATTCGTGAATTCACATTGTCTCGCGGCCTCAAATTGCATTTGGACGGTGCTCGTCTTTGGAACGCGAGCGAGGAGACGGGGATTCCATTGCACGAATATGGACAACACTTTGATACCATCTCTGTATGCTTGTCCAAAGGCGTTGGAGCACCCATTGGATCGATTTTGGCAGGATCTAGACAGGATATCATCAGGGCTCGTCATCTTCGCAAGCTGATGGGAGGCGGATGGCGCCAGGCCGGATTATTGGCCGCTGCTGCCCACCATTGCATTGATACTGTGGTACCTACTATGAAACAAACACATCAACTCACACGACGATTGGCAGCTGGCTTGCAAGACTTGGGAATGGAGCTTACTTATCCTTGCGAGACCAATATGATCTTTTTGAATACAGCACCTGCTGGTATTACTGTTGATGCTTTGGCAGCCGCATTGAAGCAACACAGCATCATCATGTCCAAAGATCCCGGCTACGAGGCTAGAATTGTTTTGCATTATCAGATCCCTGACCATGTTGTGGATGTATTCCTCAATGTAGCATCTGAGCTGGTTGAGCAGAGAAAATTAGACTCTACGCCCATAGAATATGTAAAGGCGACTGGATCAGTGTATCCCTCTTCAAATGTTTAATAGTGATGCTTTGATGAAAACTTTTTTTATTTCTAATAAAATGTATGTAATGTACAATGTAAATAATTAATGAGGGATATGAGCAGTAAGACTTTCAAGACACTTGAATGATTTGAAGAGAGATGAGGAAATGCGGCAAGAATATAGCATCTATTATTTGGCAGATGTTTCAGTTATTTGGTTTAGGTAGAGGCATTTGTCGCCGATGGGCAGTGGTTTTCATGAGAAAAGATGGAGACATCGACGCCACAGATTGGGCAAAACGAGTAGAGAGTATCATTAGTACAGCATGGAAACTGCTTTTGTTGGCTATTTTGATTTGGTAGTTCTGATGAAGAAGACGATGTTTGCTGTCTAGCGAGATGTGTGGAATCATAAGACATGTGGTATGACTGTCTGAAGAGATCAGGATTTGCGAAAGAATCTGAATTGATCATGATTTGGTTTATACAGAAAGTTGGAAGAGGGGTATGTTGTTAAGATTTGCAATCAATTTCTCTCACCTCCTTTTATATAAAGCATCTCTTGAAATCAATCAAATGTATGGTTTACTACTTGAACCAATAGTAGACGTGTTGTAAAGTATATCATCGGCTATTCAAAGAACCCAAAATCACTATTTCTGGCTACTACATGGAATTTTCTGCGACCCACAGAGCTGGCAGACGATCGCGTTCTGATTCGTTATTGCATGTTTCAATTTATGTAAAAAAAATGCACCGGCTGCCAATTCAGATGAACCTGAGCAAGCAGTCGATTAAAGATCCCGCAAAATTGTTCTTAGAAGGATGATCTAAGGTCTTGAGTCTTCCTTCATGTTCTTTGAGGAGAACATACCTGTTGTGGGAGTTCTTCTCGACACAAGAAGGTTTATAGCGAGCTTTCAAACGTAAATGTGTTGGCAATTTTCCTTCTTTAATAACTGAAACAAACTACCTAAATGGCAAGGTATATCTCAAAGGTTTTAAATGTGTTTTACCAAATCCTCTTTACTCGTACTACTGTAGTTTATTTATAATGGTCGCTTCAAATTTTCATGTATTGTGTCTTTGCGTGTGTATACCAACTGAGAAAACCTAGTTGATAGTATAGTCTATATTGAACATGGATTGCTTGTTATTTTCGAATCGAAAGCTTATTCCAAAGCTTTTAATTTCCTTGTGGCTAAACTTGTCCCGACTTCCAGGCACGAATTACTGTCTTCTCGGCGTTTGCCGAATCAAACTTTAGACATCTTTAAGTTAAGCTACTGCTATTAAATGCAGCCGCGCCATTATAGCGTAACGAAATGAAAAGAGTTTCTAAAAAGTGACAGGGATAGCTTTACCGTATGTTTTTGCGCGCACCACTGTTCTATTTGGAACCTTTCAGGATCTATAAAGTACTACTAGTTTAGCGATCTAAATACCTTACATTCTCAAGCCAAAGATTATTTTACGAGCAGTCTACTTTAGCAGTGTTTCATACTATCAACAGATAAATCCGCACTCCAAGATAGTAGGCAAAATTCTAATATCAATTATAGATGGATCTAATTGAAAAATGCATTGAGAGATTGCATAATAGATTTCCCACAGGCTATTTCACTCTGAAACTGACAAACGTAACACATGGTTTACTCCAAGATGCTCGGCGATCATTGTTCTATTCTTTGCATTCCATTTTCCAAGTAGCTGGGAGTTAGAGAAAACGGGATCATTGCAAATGTACCATTTGAAACTAATTAACATAATAAAAAATGTGTCTATTTTGCAATGGCTACTATCTATAGCTCTTGAGATGTTGAAAATGCCACTTTTAATATGATCTGGCCGGATGCTTTACTTTTATATTCTTTACAAAATTTCATGCCATGTAATACAACAATACCATGTTCTAGAGCTCGATTTTGCTCTGATTTGAATGCCAATCAAAAACTTGATATCCAAGTCTGAAGTTTGTTACAGGCATCCATTGTCGGCATATTGTCTCTGACCTTGTTTCCGTTTAAGAGTGTTCAAAAGCGAATAAATGCATCTCAAAAGGACATTTATGAATCCTTCCTCATTACTAATGTAGCACCTTAAATAATAGTTAAAAACGTAGGCCTGCTGAATCATATTGAGGCCGAGGAAGGTACAATGTAAAATAAAAACTTGATGCGTTCTGATTAAATAGAAACTTGAGTAATGATTCTAGATTGCTTCTCGTGCCACGGTTCTTTCATCTCTCTTTCAAAAAGCAGCTTGTGGGGCCGATAACCCTTGCTATCGCTTGATCTTTTTATTCATAAATTTGTTACTAGTGCAGATGTCAAGTTACATCTGTTCATGCAAATGCTAAATCTAAATCCATTTTGTTGAAATATACTAGTCATAAAAACCATGATCCTTCTTTTACATCATCGTTACAACAGACAAGAATGATTACAATATGCAGTATTACATGCCTCCACAGAAATTAT
>JAXQGS010001152.1:0-11465 GCA_037040325.1 Mucor sp. M7501 | reverse complement strand
TTTGAGTATACATGTTAAGGATCTCTCCTCGTTATTGGGCACATTTCTTGGGTTCAGATGACAGCTTCGGTGAGATGCTGTTCAGCTATGGCTTTCTGAGCCGCATCAACATAGATTGGCTATATCTGATGAACAATGAAATGGTTGTTATAGAATTGCGCTATTCAAATCTAATCAGATGTGCCACATAGACTTATTTATTACGACCTTATTCAAACCCTGAGGCTGCCAACTAATGGCTGGATCATTTTAATAATGCCCTAAATGTGGATCAATGGATGACATGTAAAGACGTATACCGTACAATTCTATGAATTATTTATTTGAACAAAAGGCTGTATTATGTAAATGAATAAAGCAATTTTGGCTACAAGCGTTGTAGACAAATGGTATACTATGGTTCTCTACCACTAGGCTCAACCCATTATGAAAGAGCCTTCTCTCGCAAGATGGGCATAATGGAACCAAATTGATATTCTCAGGCACAACGAGTGATTTATCCAAAATTGAATCAGGACAACCCAGCACCACCTCCCTCGAATGAGGATCTGCCAAACACCACAGCCCTATCGTTTGAGCGCATATATCTCTAAGGGTGATCATGCTGAATGATTTTGTTGGCTTGGCAGTGAAGGGGTTCCTTTCTATCCACATGTTTTTCAGTTGTAGTCTCCACACTAATTCGCCTGGTAAGCTTTCCAACCGATTATCTGTCAGATCCAGCACCTGCAGTTGCTGTAAATGGCCAATTTGCGAGGGTATATTCACCAACTGATTGGAATGCAAGAACAGCTCTTGCAGGTTCGTCAATAGTCCTATCTCTTTGGGCAAAATTTCAAGTTGATTGCAACCGAGGTTCAACTCTTGCAGATTGACAAGTCGCCATAATTCGTTCGGGATGGTTTTGAGATTGTTGTTTTGTAGTAACAATGATGACAAATGTTCCAAATAGGGCACTGCGGGAGAAGCGATGCGCTAGACATTTATACAATGCCTGTCAGAAAAAATCCCTGATTTCGTTTTATACTTGGCCATCACTTACCAAAGAGTTGATTTTTCGAAAGGCTAAATAAGCTTTGCTAGTGAAGCTGAGGGTGTCAACCAGAACCTTCTTCTTTTGATCTTGGTTTTCTGATTCGTAGAATGTCGCTACGATCCCATTCATATACCATAGTACGGCTGATTTGTATTCATTTTTCGCGATAGACATTGAGAATGGACATTTGTCTTGTCAAGATGAATAGAGAGAAAAAAAGAGAGGAAAATGGAAAATCAGAGTTTGAAAGCATTTGCCTCATTCATACATGAGCAAGAGCACGATCTTTCAAACGCAGCGAATGAGAAACCAAGTAAATTACATCATGTATAAATCCGACCCTTCTTTGTCAAGATGGCTGCCTCATAATACCAGTGCTCAACTCTTGGAATTCATTGATAAATGCCACTAAATCCACTCCAACGAGCACAAGGGTGTCGAAAAAAACTAATCAGTTTTATTGTCTCATTTGACAAAGAGATTCCGGATGGGTCAATGCCACCCCCAAGGCGAATTATCTATAAAGAAAAAGAGATAATCAAATGTGGTGAGTGAAAAAGCCGCAAGTAAAATCAAGTAGACATAACCCAAACATGCAGAGGAAAACATACCAATATGTGATACGAAAGAAGGAGAGGAGAGGAATTTCACAATGGAAATAAAAAAAAAAAAAAAAAATTGCACAAAAAAAGTGATAAAATCGGTTCGAGGGCTCATATTATCTCGTTTCACCTTTTCTCAACACAATTTACAGCATTATACCTTATCTCATGGAAGCAATAACACCCTTCAAAAGAGAAAACTCAAAGAGCAGCTTTACAGACGACGACGAATTGAGCCGAATGTCAGATTTGGAGAGTGAATATCGAGACAACAACATACGAAGGATGTCTTTAACTTCGTCCGTGCCTGCATCGCCTTCTGCTTCATCGTATAACAAAATGAGCGTCGATTCTGACGATGCACGGTCTGTATCCTCAACAAGTCGACGAGACAACCATACCATAGAAGCGCCAGCACTGTCTCCTTCCACGGCATCGTCCACACTAGCAACAACAGCAACTACAACAACTACAACAAGAGTTATTAAACCGATAGGCAATAGTTGGGCAAATTTGAGTAGCAATAATATCCGACAACAAGACGAGCTTTACATGGTGGATAGCAGCAATACGAGTAAGAAGGCGGCGCAGACAAAATCTTGCTACGATCTTCGTGAACGAAGAGATCCTGAAAGGAGAAGTGTGAATCGCAGGAGCTCGTTATTAGTAAGTTTTAGCTTTATTAAAATCTTCCTAAAGTTGGATTACTCACTCAAACAAGCCCAAATCAAAAGCTCTTTTGCGAGTGATTGATCAAGCAGATGTAAGTTGGAGACACCAAGTACACATTGGTATGCTTGCTAACTGCTCGCCTCTTTAGGAAGATACGCATTTAGGAGATTTAGAGATGAGAAGGGAGCATGAAGCAACCGTGCAGCTCAAGACCTTGGACAACGAGTATGCCACTTCCGCCGATGTAAGTTGACTAAATTGGCATCCCAGAGCGATGTACATTGATACACCATCACAAATAGAAACCACAGCAAGGAGTTCCTGCTGCCTCATGGACCAAAGTAGCCGACTTGCCTTTGTACCAATGCTCGAAACTTAACCCAGAGATAGAAATGACGGTAATTATAAGATTGGATGACATTCCAGCAACACTGACACTGTATTAGAGTTTCCAGCTCGAGAACATCGCATCACCTAGTCAGCAGCAACAACAAACATACAAGAGTATAAAACGAAAAGGTAAAGCGTTTCAAGGGGTCAAGAAATGCAAATAGACTCACTGCATACTTCTACAATATAGCTTCTGAGGATAGATTTGAACCGTATCCCACATCCATTGGCCTTAAACGAAGGGCTGTTTCTCCATCCGTATCATTGAATGGCTCTCCTATATTAACAGGCTACTCGAGCCCACCGACAACTTTTGCCTCCTATTATGGTGGCGGTAGTAACGGTGGCCCTGGTGGAACGTCACCTAATGCAGCCGCAAGAGCCCAACAAAAGGCTTCCAGTAGCACTTTGTTCAATCTGCATGATGCAAGTGGTGGCTTGAGTCGAATGTCATTAAGCGAATAAAGAACATGATAGAGTCAGTCGATCGAGCTATGTGTAGTGGTGGCATGTTGTACCGTTGCATGCACCCACCCATGCATGCAGCTTTATATAATGCCTATTGATTGCAAACACCAACACACAATAACCGGCCTCAATGTTGCGTGCGTGCGTGCGTACGACCCAGCTTCTCGGTGCCACAAGAAATCCTCCCACAGCAGCATTGCACAAATCGAGATTGCCCTTCTTCTTGTACCTCATCAGATCAAAAGCCCATTAATAAGCAGTGTTGTTGTGCTATGCATTTTTTATTATCAAGCAAACTTGTAAGAATCCGTATCGTCAATGAGCTTTTCTTTATGTCTCGCTTTCAGTTCAGCAAGGACATCAGCGTTCATTGTTGGTATATTGTTTCTCTTCTTGATCTCATCTCGCTTGTTTGCCACTTCGAGCTCTGCAGAGAGCGAATTGCTAGCAGGGTGTGCAGGCATTGAAGCTGGCGTTGGAGGAGAAGGCTCATTCATGAAATGAGCTTGCTGTTCTGACTGTGCTGCTCTTCTAAACAATGGGTTCTGAAATAAACTGTGCTCCTCTGAGTCGGCCTCGCTTTCCTTGTTGGTATCAAACAGTCGTTTCGCAAATGACTGACGAATATGTGTAGGTCTTTCTTCTTCTTCCTTGTCCTTTTCCTGAGCTAATTGTAGCAATTTGGTGTTGAGCGAGCTTGCCACGGGAGAGCTGCTGGAGGACCAGAATCCGTCATCATTCGCCCAGGAATTGTTGCTGCTGTTTTGCAGGGTGGAAGCACGTTTAGTAGTTGGCGCAGTGGGCTTTGCAATGCGGCCACTTGTTGTGCGACTGGGAGATGCTGATTCTCTACGTGTGCTTAAGCCATGGATTTCCTTCCAGAAGCGATTACTGACGCGGCTGCCACCTGGCGTGCTACTCATACATTGAGTACACGTTATCATAACCGAACACGCACATACGCTTACCTCAGGGTTTCTGCCGATCTCAAGTGGCCACTGCTAATATCATTGATAATAGTGCGTTTTGGTGGAATAATGCGGTTTGGCGATGAAGACGGAGACGCTGTATCGCAGGTAATAGGAATAGAGTTGTTGTTGCTGTTGTGGTTCAATGTGCGTCTAGGTGATAATGATAGTGGTGTAGTGGTTGTTTGTGTTACGGTTGATGAAGAGGGGGGCTTGATGCTCTATAAATGCCATTGATCACTCAATATCGATCCTTGTACTCGTTCAACTACACCTGAATTTACTTACATTAGTCTGTGGTGTTGTGGAATGCTTGTGTGGGCGAGATGAGCTGATTTCCATTGGAGAAGGATGCCCATTCACACTGAATGCGTTTGAAGAAGGTCTGCGTTCATCAGCTGATCTCACATTCAGTGATCTCAGAATGTCTTCTCTGGAGGAAGGTGCTGCTGCCATGAACATGTCTTGGTGCTCGTCTTGGTGCTCGTCGTCTTCATCTTCATCCTCTTGTTCAAAGCTCAAGTGGGTAGCGAATAAGTCCTCTGCCAACAAAGAAGACTGGTTCAAGTTAGTACACATGTCCTTTTCATGCTCTACAGACTATGCCCATTACTTGTCGTCTGATCTTTTGCAAATTGCTCTGTAGCTTGTCCATTCGCTTTTTCTCCTCTGCTAGCTTTTGCTGCAATGTGGAGGAGACACCACTGTATGGCTTTTTATGCTTGGAAGGGCTGTTGAAAGTAAAGGTAGGCGAACGTTTCCCCAGAGTCGTAAAAGTCATGGGAGTGTCGTCGTTGTGATCCGATAGCGATGGAGTATCTGCCATTTCAGACACTGATTCCTGGTAAAATGGATTGCGGCTAATGTAGTTGCCATAGTTGTTTCGTGCATCTATCACCATGGCAATATCAATTGTGAGTTTAAGCACTAGGGAGACGCAAATCAAAGCCGTCTTAACCCACCTTCTCGCAAGGTATGTCTTTCTATGAGTGGCGTGAGTGAGGTCCGCGTGCTATCGTAGTCAGCCTGAGCTCTTCTTTGCTGTAGCATGGATCGCATCTTCTCTGTTGTAGCAGGTGTTTGCTTCTGGATACGAGCCTGGCTTGTTCTAGGCGTCAATTTCTGTTGAAGGTTTCCATAAAACTTGTCGAAATCTCTTGAAGCGTTGCTTTGTGCTGTCTTTACAGCCTTGTAGAATGGTGATGCGATGGCTCTCAATGGTGATGCAACCATGTTGGCACTTTCTGGCGATCTCAAGAGAGTCTCATAATCATCAGTCGCTGTTCTTCTCGGCGAGTACATTGTATGTTGAGAAGATGTGAAGGAGAGAAAAAAGAAAAGAGACGGGGACCACACATTTTCCACAATGAAAAAATTTAGAACACATCAAATTCCAACTGAGCCGCCTGTGGCCAGCTAATATATTGCCTGAATAACGCGCTTTTGTTTTGTACGTGTTTTGCACACTCGTGAAGCACAAGACGGAAATCTGAAAACCCTCTCTGAGACTTGACAACCACAGGATGCTAATAATTTGACATGAAGCAACACTGTAAAGCCATACCCTGTAGCTAAAAGGAAATCTAGCAAATTAGAAAGCAGATGTCCCTCTCTGAAGAGTACCATCAAACCTTCATCTATACTTGTTTGTAATGATGCCTATAGTTGGTTAACAACCAGAGTGCTTCCAGCTACTCATCTCTCCAATGACACACCCATCTCAGATTGCCAGAGTGGGGCCCCCTTTAGGCGGCTGTCACCAGTTGTAAATGTAATCATCATGCCATTATTTCTACGAGTACAGCGATAACTTGGATTGATCTGGCCACAGAATCAAAAATGTACAATGGAATAGAAAAGGATTGCCGCTTTATTGAAAACTATTTCGAGATGGGAGTGTACAATCAGTAGCATAAAGAACAAGACAATGATATCCATGTAAAGTGAGAGAGGTGAATAGGTGGTATGTTTATATACAGAGAGCTGGCGGTTGTCTCATCTTTTGTCGATATATTGTAGTTGCTTTTGTATAGGCGGCAAATCCTCCTGTTTGTAAGGTAGTACTTTTGTTGAATTAAATGGATGCTGAATAGGAGGTAAATTATCTGCTGGTTTGACATCTAAGTACATTCGTACACATTCAACACTTGAGACATGTGGCATTTCTGAAAATTTACCTTGTCCATATGCGGAATAAGACGGCTTGCTCGCGTGCTGTATAATAGAAATGGGTGCCAGTCTGCAGTCTTCGCTTATTAACGGGTTTGGTGTGGTATGTTGCGGTAAGTTTTCATTCTGATCCAACAAGTAGGATAAACTAAGTCGACGCTTTGTGGATACCGTACTTTCGGTTTCTGAAATTGGAAGCAGCCAGAGTTTTAGAAATTGAAACATTTGTAACATTTAAAGAATTTTTAATTACCTGTGTTCACCCTCTTGAATGCAGAGATGTTGGGATTGTGGCCATCGACTGGCAGTTGCGTATCAAAGCTGCTTCTGATGGCTGGATGCGATAGTAGGTGGTCGATATGCGTCACTTTGCGGTTGTTGTCTATAGGCTGTTGCTGATGTGATTCATCGTCGTCGTCATCTCCATCTTCATCTAGTTCATACTCGTCGTCTTCCTCATCTTCTTCTGAATCAGCCGTTGTTAATGCTGCTGCTCCTGCTGTCGTAATGGCACGAGGCTTTGGAATGATCGGTTTGTTTTTATTCATCATGAGATCATCGTCGTTCGTATGGATGGCTTTTCTGATCGTTTTTCTTTTCGAATGCACATATCTTGATGGCCTCGGACCCGATTCTTTTCTGATTCTGATTTTCAGCCCTTGCTTTGCAAAGTTTTGCACTAGCGGACAGGAGCGATACATGCCAGGAAACTGGAGCGGTCTAGTTAGTAAGGCATTGTTGTTGCGTGTAGAAAGTCTCTCGCTTACGGTCTTTGCAGAGTACACTGTGAACGGCTCTGTCAGGACGGACAGATTGTAGTTTACTGTATGTCTGTTGATTGATTTTTTCAGCTGGTTAAATATGTATAGATTAAAATAATGTAATTTAACAACTTACTCTCGTATGTCAAATAAACACATCCGCAGTTTATAGTTTCCTTCTGCACGCACCGATATGTCTGAGAACACGAAAAAGGCTCCTTCTGTTCCATCTAGATCTCTCAGGGTATATAAAGACGACACCGTGCGGCCCACCGTGAGCTTGCTGTGTAGTAAAATATTCAATTGCTCTTGATCCTCTCTTCCGTCTGCAGGCACAAGCACAGCAATCAAGAACAAATGCGATGACAGGGCTGATAATCTAATGACCATGTTACAAACATGAGATTGACATGCAGTAGAGCGACATGTTTACCGTTCAACAGATGTGTCGTCTGCGCTATTCATTACTATCTGGACGACTGGAGGTGGATCAATAGGACGTCTATCAACTGAGCAAAGTTACAGAAAATTCAGCTTCAACATGCATATGATACAAGCTTCGATTTCTGTACCTCTTTCTCCAATGCCACACATTCTTGAATGCACTGGTTGTTGTCTGATAATCAGCTTAAAAGGACTACAAGTGTGTTAGATGGCAGCCCTCGTCTATCCAAATCAAAAAAGAGACATTACTTGTTTGAGGTGTCAGGTTGATGGCCTTTCATTTACGATTTCCCTGTGAATTTTAGTTCATTTTTTTACTGGTAAAGAATTGAAATAAATCAAACTAACCTTGCATATTGGAGATTTCAAATGTGAAATTGATTATGTGAGTATCAGAATATACAGTGAAAATTCTTTAATGATAAAGAGATGAAATTGAAAAAATTTGAAGAAAGAAAAAGAGAAGGAAGAAGAGATGGGAAAGGGGAATTTATAAAAATCGAAATTGATTCGACTTGCCTCAGAGTGAGAGAGTAGAGAGAGGCAAGTTTTTGTGTGAGTGCGTGTGTGTGTGCGTGTGTGCGTGCTTGAACGTGCCCGATCGATGGTTGTCCCGAGCCATAATTTTTTGTATTATTAGACCCCCTCATCCTTTAGCCCCCCCACACACACATACATTATATACACTCACACTCTCCAAATATTGGACATCCCGCTTTACCCGAGGAAATCTCATTTCATTCATTTCTTGGAGTTTCAAAGCCAAAAATGTTGTTTCTTCCATCATTCTCTTTTTAAAGTGTAAAAAGCGCCTCAACATTGCTTAAAACGACACATTACGTACAGCTCCCAGAACCAGAAAGAAATGTTGAACGGAATGCACCGACAATGGTAAGCAAGGTATATAAAAAAAACAAAAAAAGTTACACGGATTACTCTTCACACAGCCAGAAATCAATTTCATCGACAGCCTGGCATCTAAAATACCATCCCCTCAAATTCGGAGCCACAGAGTCGAGAGGGATGATTTGCTTCTCATTATCTCGATACAACAAATTTGGATTTATTTGTTCTTCTTCAATGCATCTTCCATGGCTGTCACTTCATGCTCTAAATGCTGTTTAGCAACCAATTCCCTTTCTCTGTCTGCAATCTGACGCTTCAAACGCTCGCTTTGGAATCTTTTGTCTCTTTCGCTGTATTGATCTTGATAAAAGCCTTCATTTGCATTGCTAATCACTGAGGGTGAGGCGCGGTGCTGGCGAGCATCATACACTACAAGCCAGTCAGCACATGTGGATCCCATCTCAATACCGCTGAAACTTACTCCAATACACTCCATAAAGAGCGCCAGAGACTGCCGACGCAATGGCCACTCTCTTGACATTTTGTCTATATCTAAGCACTCTCTCGATATGTTCGGTTGATCCAGGTGGTCCTATCGCCTTGGGTTCAAAACGATCCAGCATAAACTTGATGCCATATATAGATGCTCCTCCAACGAGGGCTAGCATAAGCGGTGGTAAGCGAGGTATCATGGTAGAAATTACTGCGAATTTGGTTTGGAGTGAAATGTAAAAATGCTAAATGCTAAACCAAGGGTGAATGGCAGGATTGAGCATAACCACACACCTACTTTGCACCGTCACTGACATGAATGATTGGTTGTCAACAGTGTGCCTGATGTGTTGATTTGATCCCTCACATTTGGTATTGGCAAGCACATGAATACAGCCTTGGCTCTTATCTAGATAAATCAGCCATGATGAGAAACAAACAAGACAAAAAAATGGCACATTCAATTTTCTCCTTTTTATCAGGGGGGGGGGGGAAGCCCGTGCTCAGAAATTCTTTGATTTAACAAAAAAAGGTAGACTCATTGTATACGACGATAGCGGCATTGTGTGTGTAAGTGTTTGTGTTTACATGAAATGAGCTCCATGTCCAAATTACCACATCCCTTGAACATAGAGTAAAATAGTATACATTTTATAAATTAGGTAATTTGCCTCGAGGTGAATATTGTTGTATATATTTGAACCCTTCGCAATGTCAACCAATGTAGTGCCTATGATATATATCGCATTAAGAGCCTGACTGGATAGAGAGAAACAGTTCTTCATATCAGTAGTATATAACGTCTGCTTGTGCTGTTTCCTTTACTTGCAACGGAAGCTGCATTTGTCTTCTCGCATCAATCACCACAAATAACGAATGGCTTGTATTATAACCAACTGCATTCACCTTGGAATAGGAAAGTATCACAAGAACTTAAAATAGTGTTATAAACAGGCGAATCATTTGACCCTTTTTTGCAAGCTTCCTTCTCTTTCTCTTTCTTTCTTCAATAGTACAGTTTGTTAAAAAATGAGAAAGGTATATAAGGTGTAACTACATTATGGAGATAAGACTGATGAAGCGTAATCTATAGCTTAGCCGGAAAAAGCTGGTAGTCGTAGGTGATGGATTCTGCGGGAAAACAAGTCTGTTGCATGTCTTTCAACATGGCGAGTTTCCAGAAGTATGTCCCAGCAAAAACCTACTATAAACGGGAGCAAGCACTGATTGATTCTCGATAGGATTATGTCCCAACAGTCTTTGAAAACTACATCGCGATCATCAACCATGAATCGGGCAAATCAATCGAATTATCACTATGGGACACTGCAGGCCAGGAAGAATACGATAGACTTCGACCTCTATGTTACCCAGAGACAGATGTAATTCTAGCTTGTTTTGCTATTGATCAGATACAATCATTTGAAAATGTCAAGGACAGGGTAAACTATATAAAACGTAGACGTCAACAACAAAGACAGGTGCTGATTTGTATTTTAGTGGATACCAGAAATGGATCACTTTTTGTTCAATACACCTCGTTTATTAGTAGGCACAAAGAGCGATTTGAGAAACAACAACAAGCGCATCGCAGAGCTAAGTACTAATGGACAACAACTGATTAGCATTGAACAGGTAATGTGAAGAAAGACAGACATGTGTATTAAGAGGCTAACCTTTATATAGGCCGAAGGATTGGCAAAAAAGATAAACACACAATACATTGAATGTAGTGCAAAAAACAACACAAATATCACAAAAGTTATACATACTGCCACAGGGCTTATCCTAAACAATCGCAAGGGGGGGCTAAAGACCAAAATGTGCACGCTACTCTAGTATACTCTGAACTGACAAGCAATAAGCTTGTCTTTCTTAATTTATGACCTTTGATGATGTATACCTATTGTTTGTATAAAGATGCGCATTACCATGTGATTTGACAACCATGATGTCTGCAGCAGCATGTACTATTGGCAAACTGCCCAGGATGTCGTTTATTACTTTTTTATCATTGCTCTACACTTTATCTTGACGCAAATCTTTGTACTCTCAACCAGATTAGTTTACAAAGCATATCTACTGCAATAGAATGTCTAACGGCACTAACGAAAAAACTAAGCTGTAGTAGTAACATACTAATTGTACTATGCCTGCTTTCCCAAAAGTATCGCCTGAATAGTAAGTTGATGATATCCAGCTTCATTTATAGAGATGTGAATGCCTACCTTATGAAATGCATTCCTCACTTCTCTACATTACTTTGACATAAGCGCATATACGCATATATTGTTATACATACTTTAAACGAGAGAACGCCCAGCCAACATTTTTTATATAGTAATCCAATGGCTTTTACTAGTAGCATTTGCTCAAAATCAACAAAATCACAAAACCACAGATTACCAACAACCATGCTAATTACAAGAATGCCAATTGCACAGGCATAAACTAGACAAAAAACTGATATAGGAACATACTAGATTAAAAGTTCTGGCATCATTATAAAGTTCAATTTTATTACAATATTTACAATGACATATCTCACTTGCCGTCCAGTCTTTCAGCCAATCCCATCGCTAGAATGGGCTCGACACACACAAAAATCCTAGAAAAA
>JAXQGS010001151.1:0-10963 GCA_037040325.1 Mucor sp. M7501 | reverse complement strand
AAGTGGAGTTCTTGGGATCAGGTCATCAAGTTGGATAAGCTGAAGGGTCTGGGGGTTGGGATCTGGGGGTTGGGATCTGGGGGTTGGGATCAGATGTATTAGTTTATGTTAATATTTAATTAATAAAGTATAAAAGTTTCCGCTAAACATTCGCGATCATGAGAGTATCGTTGGCTCAATATTGTTGTAATCTTATCACATGAACAGACAGTATCGGATCAACAGTGGTGCTTATTTTATCAATAAATTATGCCAATCTTGATTTTTTTTATTTATTTCTCTCTCTTTCATCAACCCAATTTCCCAAATTCTTCTTTCCACTGCACTTCTTCTCTCCTCACTCTTCAATATACATCCTGTATAGGCAAAGCACGGACGTAATGCAAATCGTCGATCAAAAAGAAGGTAGCTGGTGATAGCTGGCGAGTATATGATGACTTTGAGGTAACCCTTCTTCTATTACAATAGGCAAGCCTGGACGATTGAACAGTCTGATGCGCAAAGAGAAACAATTGTAAAAGCTGCCATTATTAGCAAGTAAGTAACCACAACACCCATAACCAACACTTTCTTATACATTATGCATACGATCAACAGCGATACAACAGACTTCAAATACTGTACTGATGCGTCTGGGTCGTTGCAGGCTGCCTTCTCTTAGCTGAAGGCAATATGAATTTGGAGAACCATTCCAACACGTAAGTACAGGAAGCCGTAGCAGCATCATTATCGTTAAGTGATACTCATGTATTTCACAGAGTGATGGCACCACCTTGGAAGGATGGAGAAAAGCTCAAGGTCACTTCACTGAATTATGCATATTCTACCACCATTCATATGCTACTTCCCAACTGTACTTTGTGGACGATGCTTCATTCCCGTGATTCTTTTACCAGCATGTTGTTTACAGCAGCAACAACAATGACAACAGCCAAAATGCTTTGGATGCAATTTCACCGAGATATCTCCTGGCTGAGACGACAGCCGCAGGCTCGAGAAGCTTTTGGTTAGATCGGCAGGATCATCTCCATCATATCACACCCACCAACAAGGCGTTATTTCGAAGAAAGTCTCCCTTCTTCCAGATCCTTCGACCAATATATAAAATACTGTTGTAACAACAGCACCACCACCACCAACAACAACAACAACAACAGCAAAAGAAGCAGCCAGAAAAAAATTCTGAAATGCGTGTGGCAGCAGGTCCAGGAGGACCTCTCTTGGCTGAGACGGCAGCCAGTGGGCAAACGATAGCAAAATGGCCGAAGATTCTTTTGCCCACGCCTACTTGATCCCATATTTCGACCGCATATTTGCCCGCACCAGCAAATTCAAAACAAAGGGTGTAAATGCCATGCTTGCTGCCCTCGAGAATAGAACGGAATCTATTTTAGTGGAGCAATTTTTGCCAAATCTTACTGCTTCAGTGGAAGGTCTGGGTAAGCTTTTTGATCTTTTCATTGTGGAAATCAAAAAGCCCAACTTAGACAATGCTGGCCACTACAGTGATCTGGTCAAGCTAGGTAAAGAGCTAAAAGTGAAAGTCAATCACTTGGTCCAATTTGGCGTTACTATTCCTGTTGTCTGTGGTTTGCTCTGCAGCGGTTTGTATTCACGCAACATTTTCAACAGTATCATAGCTAATATAGTCTATTTAGGTCCTAGTTGCCGCAACTTTGCTTGCAACCTTGCTTAGAAAGCAATTAACACGATGTATGACATCAATCCATTCAATCTCATCACCAATATTGAGATTATCACAGGATACGATGAGCCTGCTGCTGCCTTTTTACAGATCAAGGAAAGTGCTGGTACATGACATGTCGATTATCAGCTGTATAGTAAACTCTTTTGCCCATTTATAGGTCATCGTTCTAAATACAAAAAGGGCTATTGAGACGGCTGCCAAGAAAAAGCGCCCGCATCTGGTATAGTTCTTACCACCTGGTGCCGGCAATCTTTTGGAAAACCATGCAAGATTGAAGAGTAAGTGGTGAAGAAGAAGAAGAGGAAGAAGAGGAAGAGGAAGAAGACGATGACCCCCCCCCTCCATCACTACTAGCGCTCTTTCTCTGTACATATTCAAGCCTTTATAAATACCCAGTTCCTCCTGTACATAATAAAATCTATAAATATCCAGTTTCCTACCCTCAAAAGATTCGATTCTTGAGCAGACACTGACACTACTCGAAGATATTTGTCATCACTCAGTCAAAGGAATCATCTGCAGATATTTACTAGAAACCAGATACTGAGCTATACTTTGTTGTGCAATATCTCTTTTAGTTTCAAGTGAGCTATATGTCGCCTTCAGGAAAGAGCAACTGCATATTTATCTTCAGTATTACCAAACTCACCTTGCTCATCATCAAAAGACAAGCAGTGTGTGTTTTCTTTAGGGCGAGGCTTTTATCCAGTGTAATCGCTCGCTAGATCTCTATTACGTACAATGCTTCAGCAGCGCATTCAGTGCTTGATGCTCTTATAAATTATCTTGAAATCAAGATACAAAGTCTCGATGTAGCTTTTTGACCATATTAGCAAGTGCAACATACTCAAATTGCACAATAGATCAATGTCACTACTCTCCAACCAACAAATGTTCTAGATTTAGAGCTATTCAATGACTAATGTCTCCCGTTATCGATCATTTCAGGCTGCCTGAATAGCACCAAACCATCTCTCGCATTGAGCATTTACATGCTGGCACCTTTGCTCCGCTTTTTTGGGGTCGAATGATGCCTAAAAAGCTCACAAACCAACGAATCTGGCCAAGTTTGTACAGTGTATATTGGCAAAGGATAGCAATATATCAGAATGACATCTAGGCAATTTGTGGTCATGTTTAGACCAAGACAATAAGCGATACATGTCCTCGTTGTATATTTTCACATGTAGATTTCAGCTCTTCTTTTTCCCTTTGTATTATTATCAACATTCGATAGCTACCACATTATAAGAAAAAAAAAACTCATACATGGTTGCATTTTGGGATGCCCTTTTTCTCTTTTTTTTCCTCTCTGTTCTATCCATATTCATACATTTAATTTCAAATCATGGTATTCCTTCATAAACAAGGTGTATTCCTGGCTTGGCTGCAATCTGATATCGATGATTTTTCCCTCTTCTTGAAACAGCAGGATCAAGGCCACATAAAAGTTGCTGAAGAAGTTGACTTTTTCAATGCGAATGATGAAGAGGCCATGGCAAACCTGTGGAGTGACAATCAGGGCGCTGGCAGTGCAACCAAAGACCATCTTGACTGTGAGAGTTATGTGGGAGAAGCTTACGATGAAGGTATGATCTATGATCAACTGTTGAGCGAATCTGAAGCGATCACTTGTACTAAACCTGTATTTGTGACAGACTGGTGTAGTTTTATGGAATCCGTCAATAGAATAATTTCAACTGATGCTTTGATACAACCTTTTACTCAGCAGCCTTATTACAGCCCAACCGTAGATTTCAGCGCTTATGTATTAGAGATAGAATCAGGCAATGAACAACAGATGCAGCTTGTCAGTGGTGATGAGCAGCTTCTATTTGGCACCGATGTACCCTTCACGGAACTCGAATGGAATAAACTAAAGGAGATGGAATGGAGCAAACTAGAAGAGACGCAAAGAGGCGCTTTCAATGATAATGAAAACAATAGCGAGATGCCTGCTGGTGGTTCACAGTGTGATTTGCTTTATGCTGATGGGGTGCCTCTTATGTTTGAGGATGACCAAGGCGGCAATGAATTCTCTTCGTGGCTAATTTACGATGATAGCGATGATATAGTAACTTTTAAGGTACGTATGGAGATTCATTGCAAGAAACTAGGGTAGTTGATTCATTTGCTCTTGCATATGCATTTGCTGAAGAACGTGCCAAGTGAAGGTGCCTCTGAAGACAGCCCACAATCTATCGCTAGCACCCACAACAAGAGTAGTGCGATTGCTAAGATACAAAGAGGCGCTTTTAATGATAAGGACAATAACAGCGAGATACCTGGTTGTTCACACTGTGATTTGCTTTATGCTGATGGGGTGCCTCTTATGTTTGAGGATGACCAAGGCAGCAAGGAGTTCTCTTCGTGGCTAATTTACGGTGATAGCGATGATATAGTAACTTTTAAGGTACGTATGGAGATTCATTGCAAGAAACTACGATAGTGGATTCATTTGCTTTTGCATATGCATTTGTTGAAGGATGTGTCGAGTGAAGGTGCCTCTAAAGACAGCCCTCAATCTATCGCTAGCACCCACAGCAAGAGTAGTCCAATTGCTAAACGCAATCAAGACACCCATGACAAAAGCGCTGAAGAGGATGCTGTTTGTGAATCAAGATCCCAAGCAAATGGAGCTTCTTCAAGTGAAAAGTCAAAAAGCAACACTGCAGGTAATAAACTTAGCACCAGATTATTGAGCAGCCGGGGCACAATGCTTTATCGCTCTCACCTTCAACCACGACAAACACTTTTATTTGACTATAGTGATCTTTTCCATGCTGGTTCCAGTATGTAAGACACTTTGGCCAACTAAAAACACGCAATAATAGATAAAGACAACTATGTATTGTAGACAATTAGGCAAATAAAAGAGTATCTCGCATTAAGAAAAAGACAAAAGAACGAAATCTTGCTATTTCACCATAAACCAAGCTGTTTGATATTGACCATTAGATCCATGACCTCCAGATAGTGCCAAATCTTGCATAAATTTGTCGGTATTGGTGATTATCCAATCGCAACAAGACAATTCATTTGGGCCTCCAAACATGAAGGGGGCAGTAATTCAAAATTTCAAATCAATTCCCTTTTTCGTGTTTTATAGAATGCTTAAATTATCGCCAACAACACATCTCAAGTACTTTACCAATGGCATACGAGAAGCCTTCAATTGGAGTCGAGTCGTCCATCTCGTAACAACGTAAACGAAGCATTCACACACACGCACACACCCATCCCATCAAACGTTATTGACTTGTTTCATCTCTCTAGTTCGAAAACAGTTCAACACACTCTGCTCAAGAGCTTGGCATTAAATGGCGTTGTTTATCTGGGCATCCTCATTATACTAGAGACGTTCTACAACACACCGGATCACCATTTGTTTGGATACTCTTACACTGTGAGTTGAATGCATTGTCACCAAGACCAACCAAACGTTCAGCTAATAACCGCATCCACTCTGAAAGGATCTGACAGGCTATCCCTTGTATCTCATATGTCTCGTAGTCAATTCCAAGCTATACAACAAGATCGCACAGCACCAAGCGCCAGAGCAACAAATGACCATCGATCTAGTGGCATCTGTCAATACCATCATCTTGTACGGCAATTTTGCACTGTTCATTACGTTTTTGAGATGCATTCCGCTTGTGGGGTCCATCTTGTCGTTCCTAGTGTACTGCATCGTCATGTCTTATTATTGCTTTGAGTAAGAACATTGCAAGGAGGTTTGTGTCGGTATTAACGCTGCAACGTAGATACAAGTGGATAAATCAAGACTGGACAATTGAGCAGCGCATGGTGTATGCTGAGGAACATTGGGCCTATTGCTTGGGATTTGGATTGCCTGCAACGACCCTCGTCTTCTTTCTGTCTACCCTGCGAGCAGGTGGCGTGTTTGCATTGTTATATCCTAGCGTGAGTCATCCGCATGCCATGATACACACACTGAAAACTGATCATTGACGTATAGTACATTATGATGGCATCTGTGGCAGCTCCCGAGCCCTTATCGACACATGTTGCTCAATCCAACGATCCCTTTGCACTTCCTTTCAGAGCACCCGTCTTTTTCGCCATTCGACTCATGAACCAAGCTATCATTCAGGCCATCCGAACATTAGGCGGATCCAAAGGGGCAACATTTGTAGTGGAGCAAAAGAAGGACAACTTGGGAAAGCTCGTTTAACTGGACTGGTTATTCTTCAATTCCTAGTCACCAGCCTACAAGCAAAAGCAAAAAGATTAAAAAAAAAAGGTTAGCCAAATCAAAAATAAAACTTTTTATTACACTATTCCACCACATCATGCCTCGTGTCGAAAGAAAAGGTCGTGCCAACAAGAAGAGAGGAAAGAAGGGAGGAAAGAAGGAGGAAGATACCCAAGCCATCAGCATCACTCCTGGAGAAGCCATGGACGTTGATGCCACTGCTCCCAGCAATAATGCCGCCGCTGCTGCTACTCAAGAAGGTCCCGGTGGTGTGGTGTTCAATGACCAGCATTTCCAAGCTGCTCACTTTGGTGAAGTCGACGAAGAGCTGCTCGGTTACTTTAAGAACGTAGAGCAAACATTAGATGATCCTCATTTCGAAACCGGCGAAGGTATGTGTGCTTGAACAGCCCTGGAACAATGCAAAAGATCTGTATCACTCATGGATCCCGTTTGACAGATCAAAGATTGTTTGTCGAAAATGTGTACAGCGAAGTCGATGGCAACGAATTCCGTCTCTCCACCAACTACTCTTGCTCTTTGATTCTCGAGAAGCTGCTCAAAGTATCTGATTCATTCCAGCTTCGAGTGTTTATGGATAAATTAAGCGGAAAAACTGTCGAATTGTTCGCCCATCGTTTCGCTTCTCACGTCTGCCAAACCCTGTTGACATTGGCTGCTGATGTTGTCGAGCGTGAGCAACTGGAAGGTGTGCAAGCAGATGAGACATCTCCTGCCAAGGAAGGTGAAGGCGAGCTCTTGTCCATGGAGAAACTCATTCTCGGTGTGTGTGAGGACATCAAGCCTCATGTTGGTGGCCTTATTTCGCAGCAATTTGCCTCTCACGACATTCGTATTTTGCTCTTTGTCCTGGCTGGTAAGCGTATCGACGAATCTGGAGATATCAAGGGCCAATTGAGAAGTAAAAAGTCTACTCAGTATAAAAAGGAAAACAACGACACATTTACAAAGGTAAGGAGGCTACTGGGATTATCCATGGGAAGCCGTGCTTGTGTGGCTCACTATTTCATCAGTCTAGCGTCCGTTTAACACCCACAAGAAAGGTGCCTGATTCCTTCAAGGCCATGTTCAGAACCCTCACTACTGAATTAGCCATCAACATGTCCGAGACTGAGGTGCGCACCTTGTCTGTCCACAAAGTCGCCAACCCTGTGTTGCAGGTATAGTGTATTCCATCAGCTTGTGCATCGACGTCCGACTAACAAACCTCCTCTTGTAGCTCTTGTTGGAAATGCAAGAAAATGACAAGGAAGGACAAAAGGCCAAGAATATCCTCATTGACCGTATTTTATGGGGTATTGTCACCGACATTGATTCCAAAGAGGAGAACAAGGACAGAGACTCGTGGTTTGAGACCATGGTGCGTGATCCTGTTGGCTCGCATCTGTTGGAGGTCATTGTCAAGTGCGCACCAGACGCTATCTACAGAAAGATCTTCAAGACGTATCTCAAGGGCAAGCTCGAAAAGTTCAGTATGCATCCCATTGCCAATTTTGTCATCCAAAACTTGATCACACACGTCAGAAAATCCAAGCAGCTGGATCAAATGATGGCAGAGCTCGGCAAATCATTCGAGAAGCTGCTAAAGTTTGGTAAATACGGTGTGATTCGCAGTTTGGTGGACGCCTCTGTCAGAATGGAGTCATCTCAAAAGGCTGTGGTGGACGCCATTGCTGTCGCATTGCACATTACAGAAGACGCTCAACGCAAGGAATTCATCAACTGCTGTATGCGCATGTGGACATACGAACAATGGAACGAAGCATCCGAGGACGAGAAATTAGACTTGTACAAATTCCACTTGCAGGGATCTTTGATTGTGCAGGGCATCATGAAGATGGAGGCCGATGTCAACGCCATTGTCACCAACAGTTTCTTGTCACAAAGACCCGATACAGTGTACCGATGGTGTTTCTCTCCTGCTGGTTCCAGAGCCTTTGAATCCATTGTCGCTTCACCCAATGTCAATGCCAAGATGAAGAAGAAGATTATGCGCGATTTATCTGGCAAATACACAGCACTCGCCAAAGACAAGTTTGGCAGCCATATCCTCGATAAATGCTGGGCTGCTGCCGACATTGACTCTAAAGAGAAGATTGCTGCTGAACTAGTGAAACACGAGCATGAACTGGCCAGTCATTACATTGGCAAGAGCATTCTGTGGACTTGCAAGATTGATCAGTACAAGAGAAGACACGATGATTGGGTTGAAAGAGAGAAGGGCGCTGAGCGCAAGCGCGAGATGTTTAGAGATATTCTTGACGACACACCTGTCGACAAGAAGCGTAAATTTGCATAATTGTTTTTCCATAGTATATACGTATTTAATAAAAAAAAAAAAGTTGAAACTGTACAATAAAACGCATGGGGGAGTGGTTGGCACACATCTCGTGAAGATTTGGGACGAAACATATCTTGCTTGTAGTATGAAGATCACAATGATTGTGTGTAACTTGCAGAAAAAAAGTAAGTTTTGAAGGCACTGGAGCCTGTAACGTAGATGGGTTGCAACGCTACTACATTTGCTCGGTTTATAGTCGTGCGTAATGGCTCATATCTCTGCAGCAGCCGAGTCATTTACAACGAATGACATTTTAGACTGCAGAAACATACAAAATGGCTAAACATCACACAGATCAAACATTGCACTTCAAACACGAGGCTTGATCCAAGCTTCACATGCCGATACACACTTAAAACTTTGATGTCAGAGGGATCACATGAAAGTAATCAATAGTTAATCAGCACGGACAAGCTAAAAAAAAATAAGGGTTTCTTGTTTGGATCCAAGCATTATTTTCACATGCAAATGCTGCATTTCATATAAATACGTCCTTTTCGTTTTGATGGCTCTTGAAACTTATCATTATATTATCACATATACAAAATGCCTGCCTGGACTATTGCTGTAAGCCTTTCTCTTGCGTCTACTATATAAACATGTAAACTCACATCAAATATATAGATCCCTGAAACCCCCTCCGCTACCTATGTCATTGTCAAGAACATCTCTGCTCAATCATCTGAAAAGACAGTAAAGGAGTTCTTTTTGTTCTGTGGCAAGATTAGTGAATTCGAATTGACCATGTAAGTACCTACATATATACATTGGTGTTGGGCTCCCTATCTAATGATAGTTATCGTGCGCAGGGACGATGATGAAATCCATCAAGTCGCTTTGATCCATTTTGAGCGTGAATCTGCTGCCAAGACAGCTACCCTTTTGAGTAATGGTAAGGATCTTACGTAAGATAAAAGTGTGTGTGTGTGCCATGACCAAATGCTAAACTATTTATAGCTTTGATCGATGATTGTCATATTGTTGCTACGCCTTACTTTGAATCCACTGCTGCCAGTACCTCTACCACTACTGCCACACCAAGCACTGAGGACAAAGAGGTAGCTGAGAACGATGCCAACACCACTGCTCAAGAAGCCAAGGCCAAATCCCGCATTGTTGCTGAGATGTTGGCCAACGGTTACATCCTCCAAGATCAAGTCGTTGCCAAGGGCCTCGAATACGACTCCAAGTACAGCCTTTCTAGTCGTTTAACCAGCTACTTTACTACCCTCACTTCCAACGTAAAGCAGATTGATGAAAAGTATAGAATTTGGGACAAGGCCGTTGAGATTGATAACAAGTTCAAGATTCAAGAAAAGGTACAGAACGCTGCTCAAACCGCTCAGACTACTGCCAGTGCTGCATTGCAATCCCCTACTGGTCAAAAGGTAGAGCGTATCGCTAGTCAAACCTTTGCCCAGATTGCTGCTGTTCATTTTGAAGCTAAAAAGATCCAAAAGGAAAAGGGCACTACTACTCCCGCTGCTGCTGCCACTGCTACTGCAACAACAACAACTGAGCCTGTTGCTGTCGCTTAAATACTATCATTCCAAAGAATGAAGAGCTCATTCTTCAATCATCATTGCTATATCAATAAAGCTTATCATCATATACCTTTAACATTTCGATTTAATGTATGCATAATTTTTTGTTATTTGAGATGATATGATGACCATCACTACTACAGTCATGATTTCATTCAAGACAATAACTATGACACAGTTTTGGATCCAACAAAGTTTGGTTCCCTAAAATCACTGCTTAGAGTCTTGATTTGAATCAAGAGATTGGAAACAAATGTAATACGCACACACAGTTAGGCACACCCGGTGCAGGCTGGATTTTTTAATACACACACCCAGTGAATTTGAGCTACCTTTTTCATTTCGAGCTACTTTAAAGACCATAGTTTTTCTTACTGAGCTACCCTAATATCTAGGGCAAAATCAATAAAGAAAATTCATAATCAATATGGGAAACAACTATAATTGCGCTGACCAACATGGCTGTTACCTAATCAATCGAGGAACAGTTTGTTTCTTGCTGTTTTTATCATTTTCCTTAGTAAAAACGATCACTAACGTCTTTTATGAAATTATGCATGTATTCTACATCACATTCAATAAGAGCTACAGTACAAATATGCTTATAATAACTACTACTACTACTCCTCTCATTGTAAGTTACTCAAACTGACGACTTTAAGTAGTTCACTTTATCCAAAAATGTAATGCAAGAATCATTCCGTGACACCATTCCAACCCGTTTTTATCGTACTTTACAATATTTCAAACTATATTTTTCTTATCATAAACTGCTAACCCTGCAACTTTCTTTAACTAATTAAATACTTCTACAGCTTTTATTTATACTGACACATTTTCTTTTGCTAACCACCATTTTCAAACGGGTACTATCATGCATCAAAAATCTGGGTGAGGATTCTTTGGTGAAGAGAAAAATGATGATTGCTCATGATAGAGTTGAGCTACGGGGTTGACCAAAGGTCCATTCGATAGGAAATTTTTTGCTCTACAATCTTGATTAATGCTTTAGGTCATGTTGTGATGGCAGAAACTGACTTATTTATCGAAAAGTGCCCAAAAAGGGCAAAAACTATCCCATCAAAAATCAATTGAATAACCGACACTCAAACACTTGAATTTGGTATGGTTAG
>JAXQGS010001150.1:0-11363 GCA_037040325.1 Mucor sp. M7501 | reverse complement strand
GCCGTTCCTATCATCAAAAAAAAGAAGAAAAAAAAAAAAAAAAAAAAAAAAAAAAAGGCGAGAAGGAAGGAGGAGGGGTAATGAACGAGGGTATACAATCGCACTTATTTTCAATGGAGGAAACTGGTGCGAGTATAGTTTAAAGACGTAGAAGAGGTAGAAATATAAATGTTGTTTAGGAAATGGTCTTGAGACTAAAGTTCTTAAAGTAAGAATATTGTGTCTTGGGGGTCTTCCAGGTCTTGTCAGAACCACCAAAGAAAGTATGGAACACTAGTAAAGATAATTAGAGACTTGTAGTCAATTGAATTGTGATATAAACTTACTGATGCCTGCGACACGTCCGGTGCTGTTTGTACGGAAGACAAGCTTGGTTTGAGTCATGGCACGCTTTCCATTAATGTAAAGAGAGAGTTTGCCATTTTGCTTGCCAACAGTGTTAATAGTAAGAACTTGACGCACAGTGACCCACTTGCCAGTCTTGAACTTGAATGTACCACGGCCCAAACTGTAACCATAGTCAGGGTTGCAGATGTTGACTTTGTTATCACAGAGGTTGGATCTTTGCTTGGAAGATGGCAAATAGGCATAAACTTCACCTTCACCTTTGTCACGCCACATGACTCTACATGGTTACAAAGAAGAGAGCAAAATGATTAATATTCGTACGACATTTCGTATTTCATGTACACACCTTGTAGTGAAGCACTTGTTAGAATCAGTACCGCCAGTACAATCACCATGACCACCGTAGAGACCAGGGAGCTTACCACCTGTTTGCTGGATGTTAGGTCAATGTGATTTTACATGTAAATGTCATTGAATACCTCTAACAAAGTTGAATCCTTTGGGAAAGTAGACGCTGTATTGAAATTCGACTGTCTTTACTTTATTGTTGATGGTGAGAGGTTCAGCCTTGAAGCCAAGACCACCGATAGGGGTAGCTTCAGGATTTCTAGAACCTTTAGGATAGACGACACGGAGAACGTAGTCCTTCTTGCCACTCTTGTGAGTAATGCTCTTCAACTTGTCAGCATTCTTCCAGAACCAAAGCCATCCGCCGTGCTCAGGAATTCCCCAGGCTTTATCCCAGTTGCTGCCTTTGCCAACGGTTGCTTTACCATTGAATCGGTTCCAGTTGTAAAATTTCCAAGTCTTTGTCTTGCCAGCCTCGATGCCAGAGAACAAGCACATCAAAGTGACGACAAGTAAGATTAAATAATTAGATTTGAGCATAGTGAGTTGATGTTGTATATTTCGTCTTCTATTTGTTGGTGTTTCACTGAAATAATGAATGGAAAGGGGCCACTACTCTTGTTTTCTCGTATGTTGCAAGATTGAAAAAGTAAAGCGGTAGTAGACAAAGAAATATATAATTGAAAAAGGAAAAAAGAGAGAAACAATAAAGGAACGTTGTTGGTCTCTTTACTTTTATATCTTTTCATGATTTGTTGTCCAATGTCGAAATGTAGCACATTTACACATCTTTAATGAGCATTTAATTCAATTAAGGAATAAGCTGTAATCTACCAAGAATGCGCAACTCCGAATTAATTGTTGTACAATACAGTTTAATGAAGCAATCTCACTTCAATCAAGATGCCAGAGCTAATGTACAATCATTAGTAGCGCATATTCAGTATTTCTGGATAGTTAGCGTAAAACGGAATTATATGGATAGAAGCCATGTACTATAGTAATTAGCCTCCTATCCACATCAAACGGATAGCTTCTAGTGCTAATTCTCAAATGTACCAAGCTAGTGCTGTTATAAGGCCAACTTATTGGATCAAAAACAGAATGCGACCTGCTGGAATTGGCTTAAAAAGTGCTGTTGCAGTAACAAGAGTAGTACATACACAGAATGTATGCGATTTTTGACCCCAGAAAGACCCAAAAACAGGCACAGGAACATGCTTTTGTATATTAAATACTGAGATCTACTACATGTACATTCTATGCAAGGTAATTAGTCTTCAATGACCATGTAGGATGAATGGAAGATGAATGTTGCTATGGTGAAATTCATTCAAAAAGAGTGTGATACCAACAAACACTAAAATGACAATTTCCCTATACTTGGATTGCTATATGCCTCATCATACAGAGTATCAGCCATTTTGCATGTGCACAGTTTATTGGCCTCGCTTTTAATCGCCTGGATGTATGTTTCCGGCCTTCCATTAGAATAAGTTGCAAGCTGTAAGTGTAGTGAAAGTGTCGCCAATCATTCGACAAGAATTTCATTCCATATCGTAGCTTGGAGAGTAACTATTGCAAAGCGAGTGATCATTGCGTAATGAAGCAGTATGTACTGCTCAACAGAGAGCCGCCATCCATACCGAGACTGACAAGCAGTGTGCTCGCCATGATCCATCTCCAATATAATTGAAAAGCTGTAGTGAAAAGCTACTCCACAAGGGCTTTTAATACCATTGTTAGCCTCGATTTCATCACTGACAAGCAATGCTGCTGAAGCTCCTGGTTCCTGAATTCATCCTATTCTTTAACCCACTCTCTCATAATACTCAATCACACAGCAACTTTTGATATTCTATATCTACAATGTCCAACAAAACACAAATGCGTTATTTAACAGTGGGCAAATCGAAAATGGGGGGTTGTTTTATTTATAAGGATCTGATCTGAGCAAAGTTAAAAAGAAAAAAAAAAGGGAGACTATGGCAAGCAGGATAATTAGAGATCCTTCTTGAGAGTACCCATGAATTGATGCTTCTCGGCGGGAGTTTGGAAGCGACCATGGCCAAACTTGGAGGAGGTATCGATAAACTTGACATTGACCTTTTCCAAAGCAGAACGCTTGGTGTGAACAGTGAGGGACTTGCGAAGAGTGATGACACGCTTCTTGGAACCAGCACAACAACCCTTGATCATAACGAAATCGTCATTGACAACACCATAGTGAGGGAAGCCACCCATAGGAGTGATGGGCTTCTCAGTCAAATCGTAGTCGGTAGTACCAGACTTGGCGTCAGAGCCAGTGGCAATACGGTAGATCTTCTTGTTGATTTCAGTACGACGGTGGTAACCGCGTTGACCAGCACGAGCAACAGAGTACATGACTCTGCTAGGATGCCAGGCACCGATACAGGCAACCTTACGGAGACCACGATGAGTCTTACGAGGCAGCTTCTTAGTACCCCAACGGGCAGTAACACCTTCGAAACCATGACCCTTTGTAGTAGCAATGATATCAATCATTTCGTCTTGTTCAAAGATAGAACCAACAGTAACCTCCTTCTCGAAATGGCTACGAGCCCACTCAACCTTATCAGCAATAGAACCACCGTTCAATTGAATTTCCATAAGGTGAGCCTTGCGTTGATGGAGCTTGGCCTTTGAGATTTGAGTGTGGGCAATGACACGGACAACGGAACAGTACTTCTTGATACGCTCAGCCTCACGAGCAACATCCTTACCATTGTCAGCATACTTTTGGGCATACTTGGTGAAGGCCTTCTTCTTGGAACGGTACCAGTTCTTGTAGAAACGACGCTTGGCCTCTTCAGAGAGATGTTCGGCCCAAACGGTGGTCAAGGAACGGAGACCACGGGGAGTCTCGACATAACCGACAACACCAACAACAACCATGGGAGGAGATTCGATGACAGTGACAGCCTCGACGATTTCCTTCTTGTGCATCTCTGTAGAATTACCAATAGATTAGACACACTATTTGGGCTCGAATGATGAATCCAACTTACTGGAACCAGGACGTTCAAGATCACGGACAATGTGGGTCATACCAGCCTTGTAACCCATGAAGGCGGTCAAGTGAACAGGAAGCTTGGAGTCATCCTTGGGGTAGGCCTTGACACGGCCACGGTGAGATCTGGTTCTCTTGCGAGGACCGAAACCTAAATGACCATGACGAGGGGCTTCAAACTTTCTATATTATTTTTATCATCCATGTTAGTTGATCCATCTTTTTGGGGGGTTTTTTGATGAATCTATCCAGAAAACGCACCTGTGAGACTATGGATGGATGGTTTTGTTAGTATATCTGTCGTACTCATAGATGGATGCATGCTATTTACCATATTATCTTATGTTGGATGGATGGAAAAGGAGGATTTGATGGATGGGCAGCCATTGTTGGGCATTTAGAGGAGCGAATGCAAAGAGGCTAATTTGTGTGTATTTAGGGTTTTGGGCAGCGATAGGCCAACACATTTGAATGGGCATCAGCGGCACAGCACTGACCAACTGTAGCAGATCTGTGGTTAGTGAGGACTCTGCTCTACCATGCAGCTAGATCCCGTTGAGTACGGTGATTGTTAGTATTTCGCATTGGGATGTATTATTGAAACGATTACATTTTACATACTGTACTCGAATATGAGCTGTTCCGATTGATACAGAGGTGGAGCATCGTGGAGGATTCAGATCCGCAGTTACAGGCCGAAATAGACTTGATGATTAGAAAGATCAGCATTGTCAGTTTGTGTACATCATATTATGAGGCACACGCATTGACCCAACTTCTGTTTCCAAGTGAAACAAGTGTTGTTATAGACTAATTCAGAATCTGTCATAATAATGTCCTCGTCGATCCTATAGGCAGATTCTTCAAATATTGATCGTTACTGTAATATCAACAAGATTGAGGTTGGCATATATTGATAAACGAACACATTACATTGTCGGGTGTATTTCCACTGTCATTTTCATGCTGAAGGAGCAACATCTGCCATTCAAATCATGCTCGTTTTCTAACCATCACTGCTACTCATGCCATTTTCTCCTCAAAGAATATAAAATCCGCAAAAAAGCACAGACTTGATCCTTTGTTCTTTTTCCTTTCTTCTTGGTCATTTACATCATATGCTGGCATTGACTTTCACACAGTTGCTGAATATGGCTAGCTGAAACACTGTCTCTGTATCTTGTGCCCTGTATCGATTGCTCACATGGTCATTCATGCTGCAGTTCATATTGATTTTGACAGCTGTGTACCTTGTGATACATGACCAACACTCACCCTTGGAGCCAATGAACACCACAAAGCTCAGTAGCGCAACATTTGATACGCATTCTACTTTATCCACCACCAACACCACAGCCGCAGATCATCCTGATGTCTATTTGGAGACAGTATAATATATCGAGTTTGTTCACCATACTGATATCATTTCAAGAATGTCATGACAGAAGCCTGGCCAAGTTGCAAAGAAAACAGCGTTTACAAAAGCAGAACCAACAAGAAGAGGCTCGGATGTCTATACCTCTTTAGAAGATAACAGTTGCAGTGCTTCACCATCGTTCAGCAGCAGTTGCAGTAGCGATTTACAGAGCCCTGTTCTCTTTTCTTTTGGTGCAAATGCTACCAAGGGCATGGATGCTAATGCAAAGGCTACATTTCGAGAAATAGCAATGGCTTATACGCAACATTTACGTGAAAATATCGCTGGACTGTCGATATCCTACCCGGCAGCACACCAGCATGTGGTAATTCCTGAACTGTATGGTAGTAAAAGCAAGCCCATGCATACAGGCAGTCGGTATTATTCCTGTCAACAATAGCGTCCCTGTCATGGCATTTGCTGAGCATCTAAAGCTTGCCTTGACAGACTCTGTGGGTGCTGAGTGTACTCTTGCTGACAGCGCCATTGCAACTGCAGCTCTGGGTGAACATGCATCTTGTCGATATGAACAGCTTCAATTAGCTACTACGTGGTTGACTGAATTAGAACAAGAAGGGCGTATTGTTCTCTATGTTGCGGATAGTGGCGAGAGATTCCTGTGGACAAAGTGATGCTTGCAACAGGTGGACTGTATCTTTTTGGTAAGCGAGGCGTTTGGAGACTCTTCTGTGTGTGGATATGAGAAAATGTTAATAGATGTCAAAACCACTGCCAGAAAGGAATTGGTCTTACTTTATTCAGAAAGGCTATGTGCATCTGGTGTGACAAGATCATGGTTAAAGGTAAATACTTTACATCTGAGCGTCGCGAGAAAAAACGAATGAGATTTCTCTAACAATGGCTTACAGGACCAAATGTGGATCCAAGCGCACCACCATGTCGTAATGCCTGCTAGCAAACCCTTAAAGCAAAAGAGCAACAAAAGGCCAATTTCACAACACACAGCATTGTCAAGCGTTTCCAACGGCAGCAAAACGACAAGCAAGCCAATTTATCTGTACAACCAAATCAAGGATCGTATACCTCTGCTGTGGAACTTGTTTAGTTCAGTGATATACTGCACTTATAGTCAAATGAAGAAGCCTATTTTCAGCAATCAGTCAATCAACGCTGACTCATCGTGTCGCCACGGCACAAGCAGCCAAACAGAGACTGACTTTGCCAGGTAATTTCAGCTACTAGCTGCAAAATGCCTTGTCAGGACTAACTGGGATAGCAGACTTGGACGAAGACTATGCGGAACTTCTCTGGCACTGGTTTTAAGAGGTAGTGCAGACAGCGTTGAGCATATTGAGTTTATTCAGGCATTGGAAAAAGTAGGTATACCTATTGACATGATAGTCGGTACCAGCATTCGAAGCTTGATCAGTGGATGTTATGCTCAAACAACGAATCCATCTGCAACGGTTGCCAAAATAAAAGTCGATTTAAGACGTGCCAGTAGTTGGTTCAGACAGGTGCTTGTTGATCTTACACCAGCCGTGGCTAGATATAAGGGTATGTGGGGGGCGTTTGCTAGCATGAACAGAGCCTAATGCTTCTTTATTAGGCCACACTCTCGACAGAGCTATTTGGAAATGCATTGGCGAAAGCCAGATTCAAGACTTTTGGTGCCCCTTTTTTACAGTAACAACAAACAACACCTACTCTCGAATGGAGAGTCATACGTCTGGTAATGCTTGGAGATGCGTGAGAGAGTCTATGTCTTTGTTGGGCCAAACATCTCCTTTTGTTGATCATGGCAACATGTACGTGGATGGAAGTTTCGTGAATAATCTATCTGTCAGCGTAGCCAGAGACATGGGCGCTAATATCATTATTGCAGTCGACATTGCTTCAGCACAACCAAACGCAATAGATCAAGATCGCCAGCAGTCTACTCGATACAATATCAATTCACTCAGTAAATGGTATGCTCATGTTGACCTATTCAAATCGTTGAATATCCCCAACATGGATCAGTTACAACAACGGCTGGCATCCGTTTTAGGTGTAACGAGATTTCATGAGGCAAAAACAACTGATGGGGGCCTTGTACACAAAGCCTCTTGGGCCCAACTATGGTAGCACCGTGCTCTGATTTGAACAGGTTTAATTAAGCTTCTCAATCAAGCTACAGGGTTGCCCATGAAATCGTTACTCGATCAAGTAAAGGAGGATTCGCTTCAGGCCGGGTGTCACCAAGTGGCCCATTATAACTGATCGCTGGGCTGATGGCACGCTATGATGGTATATCTAGTAATGTTAGGTCAAATTAGTTGCAAGCAACTATCAATTAAAAGTGTATGAGCGTTTATTCGAGTTGAAAGATGTTGCTTTATTGATTTCCATCATACCCAATTGCTCATTAGTCGGCACTCCTCCATGTGGATTTGGCCATAGCTAGTGCAATTGAGAAGATTGGAATCCTCATAATTGCACTCTTCTGTATGACATCAAGAGCCATTTATTATACGAAATTAAGCTATTCAGAAATCGTCAGGCTCAGCAAAATTGACAGGGCAAAACATGCCTAGTATTGTTAGCAGCATATTTGCTTTTTTTTTTACCACGGTGCTCTACTATTCTGCAGAACAAACATCATACTTTTATCATGACAAGCCATTCTATCCAGTTCCATGTATGTGCATCAGGTGTGATTCAATTGACATCAATACCATATTGTGATCCACAATTTAGCTATAGCACATTAGGCTCGTTTTAGTGCGAGCCATCTAGTTTTAGAGTTTTTTAGAGCGTTTCAGTAGCCAACATGATCGTTCCACAAGCAAAATGTATAATGTGGTGTATTAGAGTCGTACATGACCAATCGTAAACGAATTTGCAGCGTCTATAAGAAGCCATATTGGCAAAGTTCTAGACAATTTGATTCTCAACCCACATTTTGCCCTCTGTCGCCGCTTTATAGCGAGATCAAATGTATAACCTTGATCACAAAAGCAAAAGCGGCAACCATGCACACAATTGAGTCAGATAAGCAGACAGAGAAACATGCTTAATTAATTAAATTCATCGGGATATACATTAAGAGTCATGTGTGGCTTTCGCAACGATGATTATAGTGTCCATATGATGCAATGATGGTCTATACAATGTGCCACTGCGCAGTGGGCTCCTCACCATCAACGCTGAGCGAGGCATTTTTTGCTGGTTGAATATCCAGTTGAACAATTGATCACCATCCTGGCAACAGCTCATATCGGATGTATCTCGATCGTTGTTGGGCTAATTACCCAAGCCAAAATTCCAATGTATCCAGCAGATCAATTATCATTTGCAGTATCTTGGGCCCGGATTTGGTTTCTGCCATCATCCACCTCTTTTTTTGTGGCTAATTCGAATATGGACAATTGTCAAGCGGATACAGATCTCAAGACCTTATAGATATACAAATAAACAAACCGTGATCAATCCCCCAATCCTCTCCTTCTTGGCTTGTTCAGTGACATTTGTCTTTGTTGAACAACAAATATATATACATTTTAGTTCGGAGACATCAGAGAAATGCTCATTCTTCCATCTTCATCGGGAAATGGTTTTAAGCCAGAAAAAAAAAGCGAGAAAACATTGCCATAGTGTTACATTGCACCAAAAGCAACCACATTAGATAAATTTTTGTCACATTTTAGAAATGCGCCTTCTCTCTGCGCTGCTCTCCCCTTGTTTTGAGGAGACAAAAAGAAAGCTTGCTGGGAAAAATAGAATTCAGGACGGACAGGCATTCCGTGCGGCCACTACGTAAGAATTGCATCGATGTTGTTGCAAAGAAAAAAAAAGAAAAAGCAAAAAAGAACCAACAAAATGTTGTGATTCGCCTTACGTTATGATCGAATAACACATTTATGAAACAGACGCTAATTTCAAACTATTTCGGACAAACATGCACACTTTTTGTCCTTTTGATTATGTCTCAATGATTGGCCTGAGCGGGGGAAAAAGCTTTTTAAAAAGGTTCAGAAATGTTACAAAGGGGATTTATTGGAGAAAAAGGCAGATTGGTATATGTGTGTGTCAAAGACAAGGAAAATATGTAGTATAGATTATTTAGATTATGTACAGAGTTTTAAGCCGAAAAGACAGGAATTAGCATGTCAATGTGCTGCTGTGTTGAAGCCATGGCTGATGGCGGTGAGTATTGTCAGTCGCAGCTGAATTCGCATTTGCAGTAGCTGCTGCTGTTGCTCCAATGTCTACAAACTCGGGAAATGATACATAGGTCTTTTCGAATTGAGATAGTTTTGCATTGGCCATGTCTGCTGTTTTTTGATCGCAAGCAACTTTGGAGGAGTCGAAAGAGTGTTTAAATGTATTTACAAGTTGAATCAAAAGATCACGAAATGTTGGTTGTTGATGTTGCATTATTTTTGAATGGAGAAAGAGAGAGAGAAAGACGAAAGGAGGGGAGAGCAGCGAGGTTTTTTATATTAAATCGAGATAGAATATCCGAACCGAGAGTGTGAGACGACAGAAAGATGTAATTTTAGCAAGGAGTAATATACCCGCACAGCAGCATCGGGCTCCGTCCATTGACATTTACAAGGTCCAGAGCTATAGGCACTCAAAAGCCAAGCATTTTTGTACTCGATGCCCCAATTAAGTGTGTGTGCTTCTGATCAGTCGATGAACACACGGTAGCCATGCCTCTCCCTTGGTTGTCAATCCAGGTTCATAATACCAACAAGATTCTCACATGGACATCAAAGCTTACAGGCAGTAGGCAATAAGAAATCAGGAGGATTCAGTTACTATCAGCTTTCTAAAATTATACACCTGATGTCTATATCTGCCTGTGCTCTTCAAAACAAATGAGTTTGTCAATCCTGACTAAATGGAGAAATATGTCAGAGTAATGTACGCAGTTTTTGGTGAATATCATTTGGCCGTAAAACAGGCCCTAGAGAAATTTCCCACTGCCAACGCAAAGAACTATATAGAGGCAATGGTGGTATATGTCGTTGACCTTCCAATTAGGTGCAGTTAACAAACAAGAGCAATGCACATTTTGCTGGGCACGTAAGAGACTCAACAAATTTGGATACAAAACTCAGGTGCCGATCTGTTCAGCAACCTTATTATATCCTGTGTAGTTCTCTGATCTAGATTATATCATCAGTGCCATTGTTTAATTGTATATTTATAAATATAAGTGTCAATTAACTCCATTCCAAAAACGAGGCAAGTTATTTTTACTGCAATATTATCATATTGAATTACTAAAACATTTGATGGCTTGGGGGGGGGATGCTAAAGCTCTCGCTGTTTGTGTAATGTGTCTAGATTTTTTTTTCGTCCTCTACTCAGGGTTACCATACATGCAATTCAAAGCCGACAGAAAATCTTTACCCACCCTTGCAACGGGCACCTTGTCCGGGTTAACCACTTTAAGGTATAACGAGTACAAATGTTGCCGACTAGATGAAGGCAAAATGGCAAAAGGAATAAAGATTAGAGCCTATCTTTTATTGAATGCTTGAAAGGTCTATCAAGTCAATTCATACTATAATGTCGTGGTGAGGGATGTTGAACTTTCTGGCAATAGAATTGACCATCATGATGAGGCATTTCAGCAGGAAAAACGAAATAGACAACATGTTGGTCTATTTGAGCTGTGCTATGGTAATCATTGTTCCAAAATATAGCTCAAGGGCATAGTGCTGCCAAGATGCACTTTTATCATCGATAAAGAGCGCGAGCTTGCCCGATTAACCCAATGTTGAATCAAAAGAAATAGATCATTTGTTCGATATGTGGTTTCTAATAGTAAGGAGAGGTTTTGTAAGAGTTAAGCGAGAGGTATCCCACCTTCGCTTATCCGCCAAATGACACAATATCAATCAATCGGTTTAGATTAATGTGTCAATTCGATACTTGGAGGTGAATCTCAATGCTGAATTGTGAGTCCTGGTATTTGCCTTGAACTCTTTTGCATTCGCATCGTTCCTGATCAGTAGATCACTTGCTTCTGCCAATATGTGCCTCAACAGAGCAAGCATAGCTTGACCATTTGCATGAGATATCTGAAATTGAGGCAATGTCAAACTCAATCCAAGCTTTCTGTGTGTCCCTCTTGTGCGCATAATGCACTGTTTGACTAGATGATAAACTACAGACCATCACGTCAGATGTTAATAAGCGCAATGTTCAGTAAGCAGCCCTCAAATGTATTTGCCACTGTAAAATTGAGACTTTAAATCGCTT
>JAXQGS010001149.1:0-11428 GCA_037040325.1 Mucor sp. M7501 | reverse complement strand
TTACCCTTATAATACCATTTGTAAAAGCAGCTTTAAAATACAAGAGCCACTCGATAGACGAGGCAAGCAACAACCATAAGCTGACCAACGTAGCAATAATCTATTGTTGGAAAAAAAAAGGGGGAAATTAGCATTGTATACTTAACCGAGTGCGCTGTCGAGCGTAAAACTTACTGTAATACCATCAGGCAGGTCTCTTCAAGTTAAATGACGCGCGTTGTGACAAAAACAGGCACTTTCAGCGGCTGTAAAGCTATCGTTTATTTGAGTAAAAGCATTACAAATAAATACAAAATGAATAAAAAAAAAACGGGGGAATATTTGCTGACATTAAACTGAGGTCTAAAGTGGTCACCAATAATATAATACAGCAAGTAAACAGCCGACTGCACTATAAACAAAGCGGGCGCTAAAAAAGAAAATGGCTCATATTGAGTGACGAAAAGAAATATGGATGCTTCAAACCTCTTGACCTTCAATTGAAGCGATTCTCAATAGCAACCATTGCTTCCAGTTTATATCAATTTTGTACAGATTTTAGAGGGGATTCTAATGATACCAATTTCAAGTGTCTTGGTGTACGATATTAATTGATCTTTGATGAGATAATTTTTGCCGTTTCTTGGTTCTTTTTGAAAGATTAGTCAATATTTGTGTTCAAAACCTAGCTTGTCGCATAGATTCGGATTGTAGAGCAAAAAGTTTCCTATTGATTACACTCTTGGTTATAGCTGTAGCTCAATTCCATCATGAAAATCCCATCATTTTGTGTTCTGCAAGAAATTGTTCTAGTTTTCCCCTTGCTATACCACAGCTTAAAATGATGTAGTATTTTCCTCGACATCCTTTTTCGCGATATTTTAAGACTGGCGCATTCGATTTGAGCACAATAAAGGCTATTTAAAATCTCTATAGTAGTCCCAACATGCGGCGAAGGTTTTAAGTACCAAATGTACGTTCCTTTTATAAAATTTTCTCATAATTATCAATTTCATCAGGCTCAAACACTGATTTGAAAAAATTGTTGTCAGTTATGCTACTGTATAAATTATATTGTTTTTATAGAGAATTGAACAAGAAGCAGAGTTTACTAAAGTTTTCTTGGGTTCTATACATATCTACAATGGAGTCAATAACGAAAAGAGATTAGTTTCAACTTTTTTTCATACATTTACACTAGGCAACTTACATCGGAAAGCCAACTCGCCCAAGAGTTCATCTTGATCTTTCTCCGTACTATCTAAATTATTAGCCATTGACGATTTGCCCCCAGAAAAAGGCTCATTGGTGCTTTGGACAATGCTTGCCGCAAAAACCTCCTGATTCAAAGAAGTGGAAGAAGGGCCTGCATCTGGAACACGACAATGACTGCAATCATGTCCCCTCTCGAACTGCTTCCAGCATTTTACACATTTTTCTTTAGTCTGAGCCTTCTTGTTAAATTCGAAGTATTGACATTCCTTGGTACCATGGGAGTCATTTGGCCCGTGTTGCTCACAATGGTATTTCTTGGAAATACCGCCACTGTCTACACACTTAAAAAAAGAATGACCACCACAGAAATCCGCAAATTCTCTCGTAAAATCTTCAAACCCGCGACGTTTCGGATAGACATCATCAGTTTCAGCACTCTCACCACTACCAGGCAGCGACGCAGTTGCATGCGCATAGAACCGGTTGTCATCTCCAAGCACATCTCTAGCCACATGGGTAATTCAATCCACTGTCCACGACTTTGTGTTTTGCTCTCAAATCATCGCGATGCGCACCGCTGTTTGAACTGGCAATATCAAGGACGCCATGAACCGATCAGCCACTCTAGGGTCATCCAACTGTAAGCCTGCATTATACACCGCCTGCTGAAAACGGCACGAGTAATCCATAATAGAATCTGATGCCTTCATGGTCATGGTAAAAACGAGATCGGTATTGCGACGAGTGATGACCGCAGATCCGAAACGGCGCGCAAGAACCTGCTTAGCCTCAGCCCACGAGCTACACTTTAGTAAGGTCTTGTCCTCCCAGGCTCGATCTCCGTTAGGCATACAGAGTGGAAGTAGCTTGGACCATTGCGTCTCCAGGTCCAGAGATGAAGAGTTCAGGATGCTTTTAAAGGTACGTAGATAGTGATCGACGCTTTCGAACACTTCTTCCGTGGGGAAAGCCTTGACAGCCGAGGATGACAATTGGAACTTGGGTAGATCCCTACGATTCAAAGCTAGACTTTCGCTGCGCAACACATCACGGTTACTCTCGCTCGACTGCTTGGGCTTGACCGCTTCCCGATAACTCATGAACGCTTCTATAGCACGCTTGTTGTCCATGATCCTGCGCAAAGCCTCATATCTCTCCTTTGTCGTAGATGTTGTAGCCACAGCTCTCATTAACTTGGCAATCCCTCGTCCGACATTGATTTCGTTGCGTGTTCCGCAGAAGTTTCCTCACTTGCTTCTAGAGACTTCTTGGACCGTGAATCACGTGACTTCTTAGTAGATTACCACTGGATGAATATGCTTTCGAGAGATTACCAATGAACGCTTTACCCTGAAAATAGCCTCTGGGTGGAATACTCTTCTTCGTAGTAGCTTTTGATAAAGGAACATTCAAAAAAAAAGCAAGAAAATCCCCTTGGTACCATTTCTTTTGAAGCATCCCTACTTAGGTACACAACTCCGGTTGGATGTATTATAATGCACTTTCACTTATCCTTGATCTATATCCTAAGCAGATGATATTATAATCAGTATTCCATCTCATTACCTATCCGTCTATCAAGTGTAATTATTTGCCAACATAAGCTTTCATATAAGTCTTATCATTCAAAAGTTACTTGTTCTGAAAATCATCTGCAAGCCGCTGCTTACATAGTAATGTGGTCAACGAATATACCTTGCACTCACTCCCGCTTAAAATCAAAACAAAAAGGTTTCTCCTGTTTTTTTCTGGGCTAGGTATGACCGGAGAATGCTTTCCTTCCTAGCTGTTGATTCAAATAGTTTTCCTTCAATGCTATGTTTCTTTCGCTTGAGTATTGCAAATTAAACTTTTAGTATTGAACGTTGGTAGGCTTTGAGCTATTCTTTCGCAACATGGCGTATGAAATACAATTTAGTCAGTCTTCTAAATTTCCCTTGTTTGCACTTATAGCGACTTGATTTAACGCTTAAACAACAAATAGTATCAATACTTGCATGAACTAAGCATATATCAAGGGTTGAGTCGGTAAGTCATACTAAAGACGATAAACGCGCACATATTGCTAGTCTTCTCTGAAAGCATTTTTGGCCTTACATGCGTGTCAAGTGCCCAAGCTGATTTTCAGCAGGTTCGCGGTGCTATATACTATTAGGCAGTTTCCTTTGCCAATGTCAGTGCATGCTGTATTAAAGGTAGATGTTGTTATCTTGGATTTACTTGTTGGTGGTCAACTTGGTTTATCATTTGGATTGTGATTTCGCATTCTTTCAAAATCGTCAAAATAAACAATTCTCATTTAGATGTATTCTAAGTAAATCTTCAGTAGGAGACAACTAACGGTGCATCTGATAACCTCATTCAAAATTGGGAGACGCCTTGTGTGGCTAATGGCGACTGTTCATGACACAATACACTACTCGATACACAATTTGTGCTCAATGTGGTGAATACACTGGTGATTTAAAAAGATTTGTGATGTTGTCAACAGCAATTATTTCTCTTTTCGTGTTGGATAAAGACAAAAAAGGATGATCTCAGCTGTATTGACAATTCTGATTTATTAAATCTCGACTATACTATGTGTAGAAGCAGTAAGCCAAATGGTCACCTCCATTGCGTAGAAAAAAGGGGATTTGTATTACAAGTTCATGCACCTGCTGCAAATACCATTTGATTTGGTATTGAATTGCAAGAGATTCAATCACTCCACACTTCAAAAAGCCACCGTTGTCTTGCAATAGCGCTCAAGTTTGTTCCTACTGGTAAAACAGCTCGCATCATTTAAACTGTAATACGCAGTTTCCAGAAGAACCATGCCATAAACATGATCTACAATATAATACCTACCAAAATGACTAGCTTGATGTGTCCTTTTTGATTGATTTCGCTTCATTTCAGGCCTTCAATGTAAGGACTGACATGCTGACAAGCGAGGAGGAACATATGGTGGCTAATTCAAGAAAAAGCTTGAGCTACATTTTGCCATCAAGTATTGCCTACACAGCGAATCTCGCCAACAAATAGATTGCCATTCTTCCAAAGGCACTGTATTGACCAAATCACAGTCGACATCATGATGGACATGGCATACTTGGATGTACGATGTGAAAATGGTGATCTGTCAGACTTTTTCATAAACACAAATCAAGTCATGGATGCTATTCAAACGGATTTTCACTTTATCTGTCATGGGAGCGCACTACACATAAGCCATCTGGTTATAAAACGCATCCTTGAATATGCTGGCAACCTACGCCATTTGCTGTTGCTGACAATAGACAAATCCAATGTATTGCTTCGGGGCAAAAGCACTAAGCCTGCTGGCAGAGAAGTTGGCCAGCATGAAAGTTAATTTGATCACTCAAGGCCGATAAAGGCCAGACAATTTCTCGCTGAGCTGTGTATTTACATGTATGCAAACTTCACTCGACAGCAAGACAGCACTTTGTAGACTTATCATAATGATGTGCAGATGACAGTATGGATGCGTTTTTATTAGTAGTATTGTACAAAAGGTTGATATGGACGTCAACGAATGAAATTAAACAGAAACAAAGTTCTTCATGTTTTGAAGCCATTGAGTGTACTCCTTTTGCTCCTTGTATTCAACATAATCGGGCAAAAAGTTGGCTAAAGCGGCATTGACACCACGTTCTTCGAGATAACGCTCAAAGAGGTTTTGGAGGCTTTCATCCAATTCAGCGAATTGAGGGCCAATGTAGAGACCGCGACGTTGCCAGTCAGCTTCAGCAGATTGCTCATCGGCCAACTTGCCATCCTTGTAGTACATGACACTTTCAACAGCAATTTCGCCGTCTTGGGCGACTGTATCAATGGTAACTGCGCCTTGGCCGTCCTTTTCAATGGTGACAGAGGCGCGAACAGGGAATGAAACAGCATCCTCCTCGTTTTCAGCATCGACCATGTCGTCTTCAGGCAAGAATTCGTCGGGAGTGGCATTGTTGATGTCAGAAATGGAGAACAAGACACGGATCCTATGCCAAAGCCGTGTTAATCACCCTACTCATGAACAAGCGTGCGTTTGCTATGCTTACTTTTCGTTGCCAAAGGTGCGAGAAAGGGTCACCTCATCCACGCCAGCCTTATCCTCAATCTACATGCCACAATGAAATCAGTCCATTGGCGTCGCTCTCCCTGCGTCTTGTTCGCCACTTACCTTGAATGCATTGGCCTCCAAAAACTCCTTGACAAACTCGGGTTGACCAGCCTCCTCGTTAGACTTTTCGTATTGGAGCTCTTCATCCAACTTGTGAACGAGATCGGCATCAACTATGGCACTTGGGAATGAGTCATCGTTGCTCTTTTATCACAGCTACACGGCTACTTACCAACACCATTGCTCCAGCGAGGGACAGCTGCAGAGAAAGAACGGGTCACATTGAAAGCGACAGTAGGCATGCGAGAGGCGACAGAGGGGGCTGCGATGCTCTTGGTGAGACAGGGACGAGCAATAGCACGAAGGGATGAGCGCAACAATTGGGAAGCCATGGTGTGTATATTTTAAGACAAGAAAGAAAGAGAGAAAATTTTAAGCGAGTTGACAGGGATGGCTGCGTTATATAATACCATTTCCCCATTTGCAGATCAAAAACAGCAAGCGGCTGTTCAATGTTAAATACAGCAGAAAGAAGGACATGTATCAAATAAAACTCTGCCTGCAAAGCTTTTATTTACTCGCTGACTGTAGCAGGTTCTTTTAAGCGATAGCAAAGCGGAATATCACCGCTTGTCTTTAGGATATGCTGCTTTATAGCTGCGAGCGTCATGGTGGGCGTGAGCACAGTGTCGTTGCAGAGCAATTCAAGCGAGCCATCTTCCACCGACAGCTTTTCAGAAATGTATTGGATGAGCTTTCTCACTCTTAGCACGCGGTTTGCTAACAGTCGGTTGTTGGGCCTGTTCAATCGCGTTAATCATGCTATTCTGCCATGCACACGTGTCGTCTCTTACCCTCCTGGAAGTTCATCTAGAGTGGACCCAGCAGCCGGCTTCAAGACAAATGTCAACTTTACAGTTTCCTTGGGTGGTGTCTTGTTCTAGCATCAAACAGAATAGATCAGCAACCTTCTCCTTCTCTCAAACAAATCAGACTTCCAGCACTTACATATAAGAGATAAGACAGCAACCAAGACGGAGCCACGTCAATGATGGTTCCAGCATCCTCGCCCACAGATCCAACAGTGCCACGGTACAAATCTATGCCTGTGGAAGCCTCTGCGCTTTCTTCTGCCACTATGATCATAGTAGACGAGGGAATCTCCAATGGCGGAAAGTCTTCTAAATGAGGCGGTGTGTAAGATTCTGATTTACTCTCTTCAATGTCCTTCAACTTGTTGCTGTCCTCTGTTGATTTGAGGTCACCGCTGTTGCTGCTGCCATTGAGAGTAGCGTTTTGTGCTTGAGGTGATGGTTGCTGAGGCTGGTGGGGATGTGTCGTTTCTTCTGTGGGCGTAGTGGAAGCACTGATAGACGTGGTGGATAAGGTAGGAGCCAGCAGCTCGTTTCCAGGCAGCTCGTTGGTGGGAACTCGGCTTAGTTTGGCCTTCACAGACAGGCTCTTGAGTCTATTCATAAAGTTGCCGCTTGTGGGCGATGTTGGCGAGGTAGGAAGAGCAGCAGCTGGTGGAAGCTGGACAGAAGATTCTCTGCGAACAGGTGTGTGGTGCGCACCAGAGAAATAGTCTGGCTGAGGGTTGGAGGAGGGTGGCGCCGTAAATGGACCCGCAAACTGAGCAGCTTGCGGTGAAGATGGCAGAAAGGGGGATTGTTCTGCAGCAGTGGTTGTCACTGCCAGACGAGGGAATCTGGGCTCATCCATGTTCACATTGGGTGCTAGTGGTGCTGGTGCTGGTATACTGATGGCAGGGACAGCGGGTGTTGCTGGCTCAGGTGCGGGCTTCTCTTCGCCGGGTGTTTGAACTGTTCTACTCTTTACAGATTCGGGTCTATCTGGCTGATCGTCTCCATAGCGTACATTGCCTTCGCTCTCGTTTTTGAGTTCTTGCTCAATGAACTTTTCAAACAAGTTGGCAATCACCCATTTTCCGAGATTCACTGTGCCCCCCCAACAAGAAAAAAAGTTGATATCAGTTGCATGTCAATAGACTGTAATCATCCGTGGCTTACGTCTTTGATCTTCTCTCACTTGATAATTGTCGGGCAGCTCAACTTCGTCAGCGTACATTTCGCAGTCGAAGCAGTTGAATTCATGCAATTGCACAGTGATGGCCTATCATAATCAAGTCAGTGTGCTGCTATGCTTGTCTGTAGAGTGAGTCCACTGTGCTTACGCCAATCTTGGTGTCAATGGAACACCACGCGGGGAAGCTTTCCAAGCTATTCACTTCTGCGGCAACGTCTTCCAGGTCTCGTTTGCCAAAGTTCTTGACTTGTATACACTACAGATGGACAGTAGTGAGTGGGACTGATGTCAGAGGGCGTACAGCTATTCACGTTACCTTTGCCAAATCCCACATGGCGATCTCTCCGTTGGTGTCCTTTGTCAACAGATGGCGTCTATTGTGCAGTATCAAGTGCGATGTAATGCCAGGCTTGCCAGGAATAACGTAATCAGGTGCCGTTCTTAGAGGCGCCAATGAGTCTTCGTTGTCCAAATCATCGTCCTGATAGCTGATAGGGATGGAAAGAACTGAACCAGCATACATGGTGATTTGGTCGCTGGCTACAAATGCATCCGCTACCTGCGATGAGTAGGCTGATTTGGCGGGTGGTAGCTTCACCAGCGCTGAACTGGGGACTTCAGGGTTGAACTCTGAGCGAGGCAACACTTGGCGAGATTCGATGGAGGGCACAGACAGCTATGATGAAAAAGCATAAGTGGGAAAAAAAAAGAATGATGCCAGTGGTTTGTAATGCAGCTTACCCATCTATTGATACTGGAGCTCGATGTTGCTGTCCAAACGTAGGCATCTTCAAGTGCAGCAATCTAGCGCAAACGTCAGTGCACATACTCTAGAAATGAATTCCAGTGGATGCTCACCTTCAAAACGCCACTGTCTTCTCTGAATAAGCCTATGCATTCGCTGTCTCCTTCCGCCAAAGTCTGTCCTGTGATCTCTGTCTTGTTGACTAGACCGTCTCTGGAGCCCGAGTAGAATGTCTTGAGCTCTGGATGATTCGAGTAAAGAGACCAAACAGAGTCTGGATGTGTTTCATAGGTGGTCAAACAACGCTGCGCCTTGACAGACCAAAGCTTGATGGTAGAGTCTGAGGAGCCCGACAAAATCTAATCCTAAAAGTCAGTTGAACCGGTACCAACACATACAAGACTGCATCAACACGTTACATATTGGCCATCGTCACTGATGAGCAAGGCGCGGATATTGTCAGTGTGGCCTGTCAACTTGCTGATACGCTTTCCAGATCTGGGATCCCACAATCTCACTACTTTCTCGGGTGAACCCGAAGCTAAAATGCTGCCTGTGGGATTGACAGCCAAGGCGTAGATTGAACATTTGCTCGATGTGTTGTGGAGCATACCTAAGGGAAATGTTCAGCATTTGAAACGATACATGTCGCCTTGAATACCTACTCGAGCTTTCACTGGATCCATCTGTAAAATGGCTGGCAGGACCAGCATCAATGGTCAACGCTGCTTCTGATTTCTCTATATCCCAGATATTGATTCGTCTGTCGAGACCACCACTGGCAACCCATCCAGGCTTTGATGCATAGGTCAAGCATTTAGCATAATCAGTGTGGTATCCAATGGTGTGAGCTGCTCGAGGTGTGTCGCTGTATGGCTTCCACAGTTTGATTGTTCTATCGGACGAAGCTGAGACGACTATGACAATAAGCATGTTTTAGAATTGGCGCTGCATGTGTGTCGAGACGAATAGTTTTCTAGTTGCACATTACCACAGCTGCCTTGCTCACACAGTACAATATCGTTCACCCAATCAGTATGCATCTGTGAGAATGCCTTGCATGTTGTCTTGGGTAAAGCCTACAAGCGTTTCCATGTGAGTACATACTATCGCGTGCGTGTGTGTGTGCGTACGTGCAACAAAAAGCAGCTCCTCTCCCTCTGTACTTGCCTTGGTTTCTCCATCCAGCTTCCATTTCTCGTCTGTATTTCTCTTAAAGTCCATGTGCAAGTCCCAACTTGCAACAATACCGTCTCTTCCAGCTGAATACAAGACGCCTCCTTCGGCATTGTCAGTCTTGGCATTGCAATTGGATGTATCGATGGCTAGCGAGTTGACTCCAAGACAATGTGTTTGCTCTTCATTACATAGCTTAACTACGTAAGATACCTTACGACGAGTGGCTGCTTTCATTATTTCTCGGTTCTCTATTTGTGAAAAAGACTACAGGATGACGAAAAAATAGTAGTAAAGAAAAACAAGAACAATTAAGGAAAGAGACAGAGTGAATGAGTGAGAGGGCAGGAAACCAGAAATTATATGAAAAACCAGTAGCACAGACTGAAATTTAATCTGGGTCTCTGGTGTTTGTTCACAGATGAATTTTCCCAGAATGGTGTCTTGATGAAATGTCGGTCTATGAGGCATTAAACCCTGAATGAAGCAGATGACATGAGATACTTTGTTCAAGCAAATGCTCTAATTGAGTCAATTCGATTGATGTTTTCTTGGGTCAAGGTGAAAAGGCTTGAAGCATATTGTCGGAAAAAGTAATTCGTTGTTCCATTTTTCCATTTTTTTGCTCAAAAACTGGGTTCCACTTTCTGTGTACATTAGGAAGCAGGCACTTCTTACTGTAATTGTTTCATTGAGATGCGAATTAAAGCCCTGTATATATGCCGATCTGTAACAAGTACTGATAAATTTGCATAGGAGTAATCTTGAGTTGCAGGTGCATCTTTGAGGCATCAAATAACGTTTCATTTATCATCGGTAGCTCTTTTTGGTCCAGCATCCAATGTTCATACGATCTACACACACACAATCATTTCCTTCAGCAGTTGTGTAAAATAATGGCCGTTTCTCTCATCTATAGCAACGAACAAAAAGGACGCATACTAATATTTGAGCTTTAATGACGATGATGCTCTTATACTATTGGCATCATCATTGCACTCATTACGCAATATTGTGCTGATCCACAAAAGGCTGCGTTCTTGGCAAAGCATTGCACGAAAAATTAAAATGTAAGCTCACTAATTTTATCAGCTTTGATGATTTATTCCTTGATCACTCGACATTGGAGCTTGGAGCATGCAAAACAATAATCAAAGCTTCAGTAATGGCTACAGACACGTCAAGTGCGATTTTCAGCAAAAAAGGGCTTCTCCGGGAATCGAACCCGGGACCTCTCGCACCCTAAGCGAGAATTATACCACTAAACCAAGAAACCTTTGATGATTTTTAAAATTGTTATTTTGCATATAGTTGCAGTACAAAAAATTTTGGAAAAAAATTTGGAAGGTTGTGGCAGGTCTTTGTTGTTAATACATCGTTAGTTTTACTCTGCTTTTTTGCACACCTGTCATTTAAAGTCTTCTTAAGCTTCTCACTTGTAGAATTGCGCTGCTACTACATCCTTACTACTTGGTTTGAGATTTCCTCCAATGTATGGGGAGAGGTTGAGCACAATGTGTGGTAGATTTTAACAGACGTAGAAAAACGACGACTCGATGAGCTATCACATACATAGTACAACTCAACATCTTTTAGTGTCGGAACTGTAGCTAATCCTTACATAAAGTCATCATTGCTAGATTGATAATAATAACAACCGATACTTTTACTAATATGTCAAAGAACATTATTATAGAAATCGATTCGTTAAAGAATCAAGCTCTTATTCATAATCCGTACACGTTTAAATACACTTTATTCTGCTATGGTTTATCGAATGATGATAAACTATCACAATTAACATGATTTACCCAGAGAACTTAAGAATACTGTAGACCAGGACTGATCGTGTGAGACCTTCCTAGAAAATTCAATATAACGTGTTCTATACTCTAGATAAAGGTACCGACCTTTCAATAGAAACATTGCAAATCAAACGATCCAAGTAGTATTCAATGATATTGTAATTATAGCTCATTCCATCCATGAAAGATTATTCCCATAACGCCTTATGATCAAAACTCTCGCATTGCTGCTGGCTACACGCTACAAACTTCTAGTCTTGACAGTAAGATGCAGCAACATGTCAAGTATCGATTCATATTTTGAAAACAGCAAGTTAATAAGGCCATTGTTGTATACTCTGC
>JAXQGS010001148.1:0-11922 GCA_037040325.1 Mucor sp. M7501 | reverse complement strand
TTGTCGTTCGCATTTTTTAAATCTAATTGGCCAAGAGAACGACAAAAAACAACTTTGGCCACCCTACAAGGCAAAATCTCTCAAAAATCAATAATCAACTCGATCCCCCAAAAATCGCTGAAAAGTGATCCATACCCTAATGTCAGGTCGTAGAACACGATCGCGCCTGCTTTGAGACCGAGATCGCGCTTCGTTGACGAGATACAAGCGATACAAACTCTTGATTTTACAGTGGTAAATGCATTTGAGAGCTGCTCACTGAACATTGCGCTTAATAACATTTGATTTGATGGTCTGTAGTTTATCATCTAGCGAAACAGCGCGTTATTAAGCTCTTTGTTCATTAAAAAGTGCAAAATTCCCAGTGAATTTCTGCATAGATTTACCCAGAACCAAACTTGGGTGGAATCAAAAGTGGCTCTTGTATTGAAATTCTCTTGACATGAGAAAACACGGCTCAAATCAACCAGATTTTGCTGCGTTAGGCACGCTCTTGGCTGGAAAGAGGCAATATCATTATGCTACTTGCCCGGATCTAAAGTATCTATGTGGATACGGATGCGAGCATTGGATAAGAATCTTTTTATTCATACAAGGTATTTGATGCTGATATGTATCAAGTCAATCAATCAAAATACAACTTTCAAGCAGCTACTCGCTGAATTGCACGCAGCAGCAAGAACGTTGCAAGTGCTACACATTGAATAACACACATCCATCTAACCTATCAGTTTGTTGCTTCATGACAGTTGTCATCTTGTTGACATCCCAATCTGTTATACCGTATAGCTGGAATTGGCATCACATTGCAATGTCAGTTTATCTACTATGATGATGGTGTGCGAGGGCATCTCTGCTGCTCCATTTGAAAACCTATTATAATCGGCGCGCGTACTACTATAGTCAGCAAGCTCATCACATTACGAGAGTGAGCTGCTTTGAGATGACAGATGTCAATGCGCTGCTCAAAAGACCCTCAAATGCCAAATTACCGAGAGAATTGCTCTATACACGACTGTTTTCCATCCAACGCAATGTGAGACGATCTACAAGGTTCATCAGATGATAGTGCTGCCTCTCACATTGGAAGCACGATCCACACTGTCGTCATACCGTGGAACTGATTCAGCAACCGACTGCACGGTCATTGTGTAATGCCTTCTTGAAACAGCCATAGCAACGTGGTATATATACATGTCGAGATGACCAAATCAGGAGGATACAGACATGCTCTTTTCCTACGGTTTGATAGACTTGGATTCGACTCGATTGCCACATGCAATGCCTGCCAGATGCTGCGACATTGGACATGCCATCCATGATGCTGCACACCATTCAGACTGTATGGATAAAGAGCACCTCTGATAGAGCCAGCATTCCTTATTACCACACTAATACCAGTGACAACGCATGCCAATGTCAATCCAAATGTGTGTTGGATGTGACAGTTGTTTCTCACATCATTGAAGGGCAAGCAATGAGATGAACCCTTTTTTTTTCTAAACATTGATTGAATGCCAAATACAGAAATGAAAAAAAAATAGCATTTTCTTTTTTCTTTTACCAACCCTCACACACTTTTTTTTTCTTGACTCTTCAACATATCGATGGGCTCAACATCGCAAGTGGCTGAAGCAGGTACATTTCATCACACCTTTTAGTCTCCAACGTATAGTCTCTTTTGGGTTTCAAAGTCAAATGTTGACACCTTCTTTTTAGGTGAGCACCAGCTGAATTTCACCATCGACCCTCTTACTACCTCTGAAGAATCGATTTCCAATTCAAGGTGAGTCCTCAGTTTACAGATACGGCACGCAATGCCCTAAACAATCGCATCTACCAGCCGAGTCAGCACGCCACATTCCAACATGTCAGATAGCGACGATAACAACAACAACGAATTGGCTCTGCAAGGGTTTGACCGATTTCGAGAAAACAGCGTCCAGTCGAACGACGCACCCTCATCGCCTGTGATGCCCAACAGCCCGCCTCCCAGCGACTCAATTGCAGAGTATTGCGCTGAATCGCTGTACAGCTACAGCTTCACGCCGCTTTCTCGAGTCAACAAGGCTGCAAAGATCAAGCGACAGATTTTGAATCGAGGCATGGACTACATGCAGCGCATACGATGGAGAACGGGCGAAAGAGACACGGGCAGGCGGTTCTCTCAGCCAGACATTGGCGTCTTGGATCAGACGCACGATTGGGTCGAGGACAACGAGGCCAATGTACCGCCGCATTCCACCACAGGCGTATCTGCGCAGAACCTACAGCTAAAGCCATGTCCATCGCTCGCTGACATGGCTCCTTCCGGCTACGCCTCCAATCCCATCTCGCCCACAACGCCCTCTGCTCCACCCAACACAGAGTCCAACTCACCGCGCGCCTCCAAGGCAGGGTCTGCCAGCAGCTCTGCCAGCAATCTGTTGACAGCATCCGGCAACAATGTCCCCCAAGAGGCCAGCGAAACAGACGACGACGGATTCCATTTGGGAAGAAGACAGACGATTGAAGTGTTCAACAACCTGCCGCCCATTTACGAGGTGCCTACATCCAGCACCTCCATGACGACGACATCAGCACAGTACACAAGAGCGTTACACGCACCATCTCGGTTCTTGCCTCAGAATCAGGCCATTTTAACTACGGACAGCGATGCCACCATCTTGCTGTTCAACGACATGGCCAGCCTGTGCTTTGGCATTGATAAATCGTACATTGGCAAATCCATCTTGGATGCACTGGACGAGCCCTTCAAGAAGCAGATACGCAACATCCTCAAACGACGAAAGAGCTTGACAACGATTGCAAATCAGCTGCCATCGCCTATGCGAGAGAGCCGGCTGGAGAAGGGCCTCGTGCTGGTGTGCGGCATTGTGGTGCCCATACGCAAGATGAACGGGGAGACGTCTTCGGCAGCGTCGCTCTGGCTCAAGGAAAAGCTGACGGACGAAGGAAAGAGCATTTATATCTGGATTTTCGAGGAGATTTACGAGACTTCACTGTCGACCAAGTTGGACGAAAAGGTACGGTTTCTGCACGTGCTACACACACATATTCTGTAACTCAAGTGTATTTGTCAGGGTAACGTGGTAGAGGTCATTGGTACGACAAAGGATTTATTCGGCTATGAGCCCTCTGAGGTGATTGGCAAGCCCATTACACAACTGATACCAGCACTGTCCAACGGCAATCTCGTCAATCCCGGTGTCAATTTGCGCAAAATCGACAAGCTTAAATTCTACGGTGGCCGGTCCAAGTCGGGCGCCTGCTTCCCGACCATGGTCAATTCTGGATCTGCGATACCTGACATGATAAAGATTGTCTCGTTGCCGTCTGTAGCTGGCTTGATCACTGTGCACAGCACTGGCAAGATCCAGAGCATCAACCCTGTGCCGGCCAAATACCTGTTTGGCTACTCACCGGAGGCCTTGGTGGAAAAGTTCAACATTGACCAAATCATCCCGCAGTTCTCCAGCGTGGTGGCTGGCTTGCGTCGCTGCAACCTGCTGCAGTTCTCCAGCACCGTCAACAACCATGCCTGTCGATGGGCGCTGTCCGACATGCATTCCGCAGAGAAATACAAGGCAATGGAGGTATCCCAATCGCTGAAATCGCTGGAGAGACAGCCCTCCGTCAGCGCCAGTGGACAGATGCTGCCCACCATCTTTGCGGTGCACAGAGACGGCAGTCAGTTCGAAATCCAGCTGCAATTGAGACTGATTGAGAGCGAGCAGGAGAACCTGATCAGCATCTGGGTGACCTATGATCGCATCTATGCGCTGAAGCGGGCCAAGAGACTGCAGGCACAAAAGCTGTCGCCCAAGCCCTCGTTACCGCCCAAGACCACCACGCAAAACTCGACCACCACCACACAAGTTCCCACAAAGAAGCTAGTACAAACCGATCAGCAGCAGATTTCCCACCCGCATCCTCTTAGTCCCACCACACCCTCCATCACCCTCAATCAAGACAGCGACAAGCCTATATCTCCTCTGGACACGGGCACGCAGCAGCAGCAAAACGACAAGGCAACAGAGATGCCTATCATCACTAAAAAGCGACCGCCCATTCGCCCTTACGGCATTTCCTCATTTGGCTCTGTGGACCAGAAAAAGGCACTGTTTCCCGGAGGCTTTCTCGACCGAGAGGACAGCGGCAGCAGCGATGGCCGTGACACGCCCTCACCTCAGCACTCACCACAGCAGGAAAAGCAGGTTGCATCACTGGGAATCCAGCAGACAGAAAACAAGAAGCCACATCCAATGGATGCTTATACCATCATTGGGACGTTAGGAGAGGGAGCTTATGGCACGGCTAAACTTGCCTACCGCAAAGATGACATAACAAAGGTAAAACAAGGCTGTCATACAAATAGACAAACAGGATGGCTGACACAATTACATAATGCTTAGACCAAAGTGGTGATCAAGTTTATTGCAAAATCGAGGATCATCATTGATTCATGGATCAGAGATCGCAAACTGGGGCTGATACCGCTGGAGATTCACATTCTAAAGAAGCTGAAAGAGTGCCCGCAGGCCAACTGCTGTGCCTTGGGTGAGTGTTGTTTGTATCGCATAGTCTAACCTTAAATTTGCTGACTGTCGCCGTGTTTCCAGAGACGTACATGGAAGACGAGGACAACTACTTTGTGGTCATGAAGATGCATGGACTCAACAGCATGGACCTCTTTGACTATATCGAGCTCAACGAACACATCAAGGAGGACGACATCAGAAACATTTTCAGGCAGGTCGCATTGGCCGTCAAGCATATCCAAGAGCTGAGGATTGTGCACCGTGATATCAAGGACGAAAACATCCTTCTGGACGAAGATGGCTGTGTTCATCTGATTGACTTTGGAAGTGCCGCCTATTTTAGAAAGGGGAGAACCTTTGATACGTTTGGTGGCACGCTAGATTACTGTGCCCCTGAGATACTGAAGGGCATGCCTTACGAGGGACCCGCACAAGACATCTGGAGCTTAGGCACGCTGCTGTATACGCTGATTTACAGAGAGAACCCGTTCTACAATGTGGACGAAATCATGGAGCAAGATTTGAGAATACCGTTTGTTCTATCCGAAGGTAAGCAGTACAGACAGCATCATGTCATTAGCGTGTGGAATTCTGAATCAACGGCATACAAATAGATTCCTTGGATCTGATCAAAAAGATGCTGAATCGAGATGTAGAGAAGCGATTAACGATTGATGAGGTGCTGGCACATCCTTGGCTAAAGTCATGTTCTTAGCGCGCTTGTATATATAAATATTATCGACCTCCTGTTTGTAATAGAAATAAATCCATATATAGAATTCCCTTTGGATAAACAATATGATATACAGTGGGTTTCCCGTTGTTCATTGCCTGTATTGTAGTGAACACTGATTCCATATCAGCTGATGAAATATTACAAGTATTTACCATGCCATGGATTGTCTGGTCGTCATTGCGAGAAGGCATAGCAAGGAGCAGGGCCATTGACAGTGCTTGGTACATAAACACTTGCAAACACACACACACATAAGCACAGCATGCGGGCAATCATCTGCTAAACAACAACCGCAACATCTACATCCACATCCACATCAAATTCATTTAACTTTTTTTTTTCCCTTATCATCTATACTCTTTTCGGCAAATGGTGCTACCCCGTGAGATAATGAATTGATATCAACAGATAAATTTCAATGAGAAAATTTCATTGTTGCATAATAAAACTGAAAAAATTATTCATTCTACACACTTCCATCTTTCTTTTCCTTTTCTCTTTTTCAGTCTTTCAAACTACAACAATGGGAAGAGCAGCTGCTAAATCAAACGCAAAGTTGAAAATCCATCTAGAGAGCGACCAATTAGTCATGTATGGCTCGTCGACTGAGTCGTCTGGCTGTGTGCTGAGAGGTGCGGTAAGTCTACGCTTAAAGAAGCGCACAAGCTTCAAGTCAATGATGCTCTCCTTCTACGGCACCATCTCTGTCAGCTGGAACCAATGTAAGTATAGTCCCCCCCCCCTCCCTCCCTTTCGGCGCATCCTCCAGTGGAATTCATATACAAATGGCAGTGTTAGGGAACGGCTATGAGCGTAAGCACAGCGACCAGAAGATCCTCATCAATCACAAATGGACATTTTTGCCATTACAGGCGCACAACAAACATCATCTACTTGAGGCTGGATACCACTCGTATGAATTTGAATTAGTCTTACCTGGTACGCTGCCGGAATCCACCCATGTGGCCAAGTACTACCTCGTACAGTACCAGCTTAAAGCAGTAGCTGAGCGATCCAGCTTCCTCTTGCCAAACTACACTGCCCGTCAGAACATCCACCTGTCTAGACAAAAGCTGTCCCTCTCGACGGACTACCTGGATCCTGTTACCGTGGCAAATCACTGGGCGGATAAACTGGACTATGAGATTACACTGCCTACCAAGGTCTATAGCCATGGTGATACGATACCTGTCTCGATCCAAGCACTACCGTTAGCACCCAATTTACAAGTCCGTTACATATCGTGTACGTTCAAAGAGTACATGACTTGCCGTGCTATTAATGGTTGGTTCAATGGCAAGAACAAATCCCACGGTCGCATTATCCACTACACAAGACGGGATCAAGATCAACAGAAACAGCAGCAGCAAAGTCTGTGGTCAACTGTCATGCATATTCAAGTGCCGGAGAGTCTAATGGACATTCAGTGTGATGCGCATAATGATTCTGTCAGAGTGCGACATAAACTTAAATTCATCATGTCAATTGAGAATGAAGATGGTCATATTTCTGAACTAAGGGCTGTATTACCTGTGGTCATTGCTATTACAAATTCAATTGGTGGACTTCCGGCATACGAAGAGACTTGGAGAACCATGCCATATGATCCGGCGTTAATGATGGCATTGATCAGACGTTCAACAGAATCTACCACAATTGGAAACCAAATCGTTCACTTAATGGCACAAAGGAGGCATCATGATATCATACCCAGAAACGGCGGGTTGCCCAGTTATAGCAGCATCACAGCAGCAGCAGCAGCAGCGGCAGCGGTTGTGGTAGCCAGTACTGACGAGCATGATGAAAGCCAACCAGACTATAGACAGCAGCGTTATTCATCGAGATCATTACCACGCTATGATGACATTTGCTAGATTTTATATATAAAATATGTACATTAATTAGTTTATTTGTATGTTGCAGAAGAAATAAAATGTTTATATGATAGACCAGACTTTAAATACGCTATGAGTTCATTCAGCAGCCTCATTGCTACTTGTTTGTCGTCGTCCAGCCATTCAGACAGACTCTGAATGACATGCTCATCATCAAACATGGAGTTCAGATGCTGCTGATATGGTATCAAGAGTATCTTTACAAAGTGATCTTGCAGGAAATCGTCATAAGCGTCAACGCCCACGATGATTTTCAGCTCGTTTTGCAGAAATATTCGAGTTCTTGGTATGTATTCGGGTGTGATGACTGTAAAATCAGCATGGCGAGGCAGTGGATCAGGGTATCTGTCAGCTTGCATAATGCCTTTGTATACGTTTCTGCGTTCAATCCGTAGTCTTTCTTCTGGCGAAGTGTACTTCTTCTTGTACAGCGGCGGATCGTGCTGCTTCCTGTTGCCCTTGTCTTTGAGATGATACTCGTCAAATGTGTTTTCTTCGTCGTCTATGTTGTACACCAATGAATCAATAGACTGCCGGCATATCGGGCATACGGACGAAGCAATGTTTATCCAATGCCGAATACAATAGAAACAAAAGGAATGGTAGCATGGCCGAAGAAATGTTCGATTCGAGTAGCCCTGAAGGCAAATGGTGCATGTTGGTGTTATGTCGTCCTGGTGCTCTTGGTCAGATTTCTTTCGTTTTCCACCTATGGATGTCATTTGGATTTAAACGAGTGGAAAAAGAGACGCAAAACTTTGTTCCATCACACGCCCCTCTCCTCTTCTCGAGTCACGGAAACTTGCTTCCCCTCCTCCTGTCTATTCCAATCACAGGTTTTCATCTCTTCTTTTCTTTTTCCTTTATCCATATTTTCCCTTAATTGATAAAAAATCACAATGGGCGTAAAGCAAAAGCCATCGCAGTCTACTCCAACAAACGGAATCAGCCAGGCTTCCGACAGAGACAGAGAGCGTGAAAAGAAGAGAAGAGCAGCAGAGTCCAATGTTGGAAAGGAATTTCAGACGGTTCGTATACCAAGTGTATCGTAATAAAGACAACCAGCACCACTAACTGCTTGTGCTAGATTGACTTTAATTCGATGGATATCTCGGTTCTTCGCAAATATGCTCGGGTCCACAAGATCAAAGCGAAACCAAAGGCCAGTAAAGAAGAATTGGCAGCCTCTGTGTCTCGCCATTTCGCAAACCAAACAGTGAAAGAATTGGACACAATCACCTGCTTCTTATATACCGCTCACTACAAGGGTAAGCTCGTCGTTTGGATGCTTGTATACTCGCAGTTACTCATCGATTTCAATAGATTCCGTATTAAGGCTTCCATTGCATATTTAACGACAAATCCAAAAAGGTTTTCTATTCTGTCTTTCATCCATCATCCTCTTCTCCATTTAGTCTCCGTTCATAAATCCACAATAAACTAATTGTTACCATCGATATTTTCTGCAAAACAGAGCGAGCGAACAAGAGAAAGAGACAGAAGGCAAAAAACTACCGAGGCCAGAGCGACATGCAACATGTATCATACCTTCTTTCATGGCATGAACGGATCCAATGAAAAGAAGCCGTTGCTGTTCTTGAATCCAACTATACGTAGCTATACGTACAGCATTCTTCCACTTGATCCAAATTCGAATGCTTAAATTAAAACAAGCTAGAGCATGTCATACTTGAAAATACAAAGTACGTTTATTGACCCACTGTTGACCCAATGACAGAATACAGTGTATATTTTTTATAACATCAGATCTGGTGAGCACTCTGCTGTATATTTATCATCTCCAAGATACCCACCATGTTTTGACATTTACGATCAAAAAGTTACATTTTGTTTCAAAACCAATTTCCGCATTAGGCTTGAATAAAAAGAAACCGCATTTTTCAGTTGAATCCTCTCCTTTTCTTTCCTTCTACACTCTTTTTTTTTTCTCTCACTCTCTCTTTTCCTTGCTTTGAATTTACACACAATGGATTTCTACAAAGTGCTCGAGATAACACCAGATGCTTCAGAAGAAGATATCAAGAAAGCATATAGAAAGCTCGCTCTTAAATATCATCCCGATAAGAATCACGAGCCTGGTGCTGCTGAAAAGGTAATTTTCTGTAAAAATCACTGTCAAACATTGCCAGCCATATACTCATGATTGCTTGTTATATATTCAAACAGTTTAAAAGCGTAAGGTAACCGAGATACTTTTTCAATAAGACGCAGTGCACTGAATAATCGCAACACTATAGTGAAGCCTACCAAATCTTGTCTGATCGTAACGTATCATTGCTGGATGAAAACCCTTGGAATTGTTTAAATTTAAAACCTGTATCTCTTAGCTGAAAAGAGAAGACTATACGATAACGAGGCTAGTGAGGATGCCAATGATTTGAATCAACAAGATTATTACACAACATCGCAACCATTTACTTCCACAACTACATCTTCCACGAGGACAAGATCATTTCGACATGATCCGCTCTTTGCCACCTTTCAGGTAATATAAAAAAACGCACTAAAAAGTTTTTGTACGTGTGTAAAAACTAACGGCATTTCTACTACAAAAATATCGCATTTTAACGTTTACAGTTCCGAACCCCAGATGACATATTCAATCAGTTCTTTAATGGCCAAGATCCATTCAAATTGTTCATGGAAGACCCCTTTTTGGGTGGCGGTATAGCTTCGAGCGGCATCCGTGCGTCCATGATCCATGATCCATTTACATCTCCCTTTGATCATCAACACAATGTGAGTAGCATCAACAACGGCATTTACAATATGAATGGGGTGTCGGGAGCATCAAGAACAATGTCAACGACTACAAGCATCGTGAATGGACATAAGCATACAATCACCAAGATTATTGATGCAAATGGAACTCGGATCATTGAGGACTATGGCGATGGGCGTCAACGTGTTACGATGAATGGCGAAGAAGAAGTATCACCTGCCCAACAACCTCAGCCCCAGCAACCACATCCTCAGCATAGAATCATTGATGGCCGACCATCTTATGACATGCCCGCAGTTATCAGGCCTTACGCAAGTGGTGAGTAAATCTGTGTTGGACTGAAAGGTTGTTGTACTCACGACATGTTTTCTTTTAGTGGACTTGAGCAGAGAATATGGCGATAATCATACAGCAGGAGACTATGATGAAGAACACAATTCCAGACGTCGTAAAAGCCCACTGCGTGAACTATGCTCTCGAATTTGCTGCTGCTTTTAGATTGCCAAAATCAATAGTAAATACAATTTGACCAGATCAAACCATTTGCATAGCCTCGCAATATTTGGCGATTTATAATAGCTATATAACTCTGATAAGCATAATACCTCCTAAACCAGGAAACCGTATCTTATAAAATCTTTATTCAAATGTTTATTTATTGAATACGTCCTCTAATTTATCGAATGATTTTTCTTTTGTTGAAATCGGATGAGTCTATCTCGAGTAATCGCAAAAACGGTTGTCAAGGAAAATGCAACATTTTCAGCTGTGGGTAGCAAGGGGAAAGTTAGGATGACGATTTTTTACGGGACCAAAAATAATCGGTTTCTCATGATAGAGTTGAGCTTCAGCTTCAAACAAAAGCTTAATCAATAGGCAGTTGCCTGCTCTACAATACGGATCAATACCACAAGTTAGGTTCTGATGGCAGAGATTGAATAATCCTTCCAAGACAAACAAAAAGACGCAAAAACTATCTCATCAAAAATCGCTTGAATATCGTACACTAAAACACTTAAAACTAGTATCATTAGATTTGCCTTTGAATTCTGTACAGAATTGGTATAAACTTGAAGGAATGGTTGCTACTGAGATTCGCTTCTATCAAGGTCAAGAGATTTGAAGCATCCATATTTTGCATCAGCAAGCCAATATGGGCCACCATTTCATTTTTTAGTACCCGCTTTCTTTACAGTGCTGTCGGCTGCTTACTTGCTGTATTATTATTGGTGACCACTTTTGACCTCAGTTTAATGTCAGCAAATATTCCCCCGTTTATCCATTCCCCGTTTCCCCCCGTTTTTGAATCGCTTTTGCAATGCTTCTACTCAAAAAACGATAGCTCTACAGCCGCTGAAAGTGCCTGTTTTTGTTACAACGCGCGTCAGTTAACTTGAAGAGAACTGGTTGATGGTAGTAGAGTAAGTTTTATTCGCGTTTGCGCACTGGAGGTATTATATAACGCTAATTTCCCCCCCTTTTTTTTACAATAGGACTATTGTTGTTACGTTGGTCAGCTCCTGGTTATTGCTTGCTTGCCTCGTCTATCAAGCTGCTCTTTTCGTATGAAGCTGCCTTTATGAATGGTATTATAAGGGTAAGTACTACTGGCAGCAGCCACGCACTCACAGTTGGGTACAGTATTGTAATACTAATATTTTTTATTATTGTATAGCACGTCTGTTATTCTGGTCTACTTCTCTTGGTCTTGTTTGTCTCGTGTTATATCAATTAGCACTGATGTTGGTAAGTCATTCGTGCCACGGGTAAGTACATTCTATTATTTCTCTCTTGGTTGCGGTATGTAACATTCATTGAACGTTCATGTTGCTTTTTTTTACGCAATCGTGTGTTTTGCACTGCTGCGCTTTTTCTTTCTTTCTTTTTCTTTTGATGGCTGTAATTAGATTACGGTCAACAAGACTTGCTACGTTGTCTCTGCTTTCATGTGGAACACATCACAATGATCATGCATTCTTGTACACTTGTGTACTTGTATTGTTACTG
>JAXQGS010001147.1:0-11018 GCA_037040325.1 Mucor sp. M7501 | reverse complement strand
AAAATCATCAATTTTTCCCTTGCTAGTACAAGGCAAAATTTTCCAAAAATCGATCATCAACTCGATCCCCTAAAAATCGCTGAAAATTGATCCATACCCTAATGTCAGGTCGTAGAACACGATTACACTAGTTTTGAGGCCGAGATCGTGCTTCGTTGGAGAGATACAAGCGATATAAACGCTTGATTTTACAGTGATAAATACATTTGAGGGCTGCTTACTGAATATTGCGCTTAATAACATCTGATTTGATGGCCTGTAGTTTATTATCTAGCGAAACAGTGCATTATGCGCACAAGAGGGATACGCAAAAAGCTTAGATCGAGTTTAAGATTGCCTCAATTTTAAATCGTTCAAAACCATGTGTCAAGCTGAATCTATTGTCTAAAATAATGTCGTTCACATCATCTTCGGTTGACGCATCAATGGTAGCAGAAACGGAAGCATCGCCGTCATCATTACCGTTGTCATCATCATCCCCATTGTCACTATTGGTCTATAAATCAGATGATAAATAACGACATTGCATCGAATACATGTAATAAAAAAAATTACCATTAATTGAGTTTTGACGAGCCTTCGAGCAGCCTGTGTTGCCATCACCAGAGTCCTTTACCCTTATACATAACTCGCCCGGTCTGTCTTCGCTGTAGCAAATAGTTCTGTTAGATCCACTTTCAACGTCGGTCCCGTTGTTCTTTTTGGGTAGGTTTGATTATACACGTGTTTCATCTTGTTCTTCAATGCCCTGGTTACTTCTTTCACAGTATCATGGTAAGCAATACATCTCTTGACGATGCTTTCGTTCTTCGTGACAAAGGTCAGTAAGTTGGGATGATTTGCGGTCTTGAAGTATTCTTGGAAAGCTATTATCAAAAAAGAAGGGGATGAAAAAGAATAGGGTATTACTATTTGCACCATCCTAGTAATACACTCATCAGTTTGCTATACTTGAGGCCATGAATATGTAAAAAAAACTTTAATAAATACCTTCAGGATGGCGGTTTTTTGTTATAACAACATTTTAGGAGACGAGAAAGAAAAGGAAAAAAATGATGCTTTGCAGGAGACCAAGCTTTTATAATGTGGAAATGTTGATAAATCGGCAACTCCTGACGTAAAATTACACACATTTCTTATATGATTCACTGATAAATTGAGCTGCGCTATCTTTCTAATGTAGACGAACTTGCCCTGCATTCGTTAAATAACGCTTTGGTTTGAATAAACTCGACAATTTGAAATAGGTCATTTTGAAAATAGTGCAAATGGTAATACCCATTCACAATTCAGCATTGAGATTCACCTCCAAATATCGAATTGATACATTCATCTGAACCGACTGATTGACATTGTATCATTAGGTGGGTAGACAAAGGTGGAATGCTTCCGCCTAACTCTCACAAAACCTTCCTTACTATTAGAAACTACATGTCGTCAAGCAAATGATTTATTTCTTCTGATCCGACATTGAGTTAATCGGGCAAGCCCGCTGCAGGCACAATGAAGGTCGACTTTTTCACCGTAGTTCCATGGTGGATGGAGATGGCTCATCGCTTTTCACACACAAGTTGATATGCAAAACTCTCAAATCCCGTATCTAATAATTTGGAAGGATACCTGACATGTGCATTCGAGCACTCTGTTACACTCCATAGATAGTGAAATGCCCAAATCATGTTTAGATCTTTCAAAAGGCGCTTGTCATCACACACCTATCCCTCTTTGCAACAAAACTGATGTGACTCAAAGGACTGTTTAGAAGAAAAAAAAAAGGTTAAATAGAAATCTCCACCATGCATGGGTTATAGATCTTCTTCAAATCTTTAACAAATATTTGAACAATGGCCGATATTTCCACCACACTCGCAGGCGTCAAGCTTCCTAACCTTCTTTTCAATGCTTCAGGCGTTTGCTGTCAAACCGAAGCTGATTTGAAGTTGATGGTGGAAAGTGAGTCAGGATCTTTGATCACCAAGTCGGCCACCTATGAACAACGTGATGGTAACCCATCTCCTCGTTACACTCCATTGCCCGGTGGCATTGGTAGTATCAACTCTATGGGTCTCCCCAACGAAGGCTACGAATACTACTTGAACTACGCCAAGAACTATGATTACAGCAGCAAGAAGCCCTTGTTCATCTCTCTTTCAGGTTTATCTTTGGCCGATAACGTCAAGATGTGTGAAGCCTTTGTTGCTGCTGATTTGCCCTGTGTTCTCGAGATCAACTACTCTTGTCCTAATGTTCCTGGCAAGCCTCAAATGGGTTACGATCTCGAAGCCATGGAACACTCTTTGAGTGTATTGGCTCCCCTCATCAAGAAGCCTTTCGGTATCAAGTTGCCTCCTTATTTCGACATTGCTCATTTCGACCAAGCTGCTGCCGTCTTTAACAAATTCGATAACCTCGCTTTTGTCACTTGCATCAACTCTGTCGGTAATGGTTTGGCTATTGATTTTGAAACTGAGGAAGCTTTGATCAAGCCCAAGGATGGCTTTGGTGGATTGGGCGGTTTGATGGTGTTGAACACTGCCTTGGCTAATGTCAACGCTTTCCATCGTCGTTTGCCTGGTAAGCAAGTCATTGGTGTCGGTGGTGTTGTTAGTGGTAAGGAAGCTTTCCTTCATGTGTTGGCTGGTGCCAGTGCTGTTCAAATTGGTACTCAATTGAAGGAAGAGGGTCCTGGTGTCTTTGCTCGTATCGCCAAGGAATTGAGCGATATTATGGTTGCTAAGGGTTACAAGACTCTTGAAGATTTCCGTGGCAAGGTCAAAACTTTGTAAATTTATTAATAAAAACTGTACTTTATATTCCTCAAATATGAATCATCGATGTGTTGTTTCAACTTGTTGCGACAACTAATAAACAAGTATGCAAAGGCATTTAGAAGATGTTCAAACAAACTGTTGCGTGTATTTATTATCGTGTTTATATACTATGTTACGTAGGTATTGGTATCTTTTTTTTTATAGATGAAAAACATTGCTGTGTTGCAGCAAGCTATTGTTATTAGTAGACGACGCTGATGAGGATGAGGGAGTGGAAGATTGTTGCTTTTGTTGTTCGTCAATGCTACTACTGATGCTATAATTGCTTGTCTCGAATGGCAATGGCAGCAGTAAAGACGATGTTGAATGGTTCATGAATTGCTTTGATTTACTGTTGTAGTCCACAAGCAGGTCAGATGCACTGCCAAGCTCTTTGAACGAGGTCAGCATGGAGTTATTTAATGCTTGTTGCTGCTGGAAGCTAGTAAATTCATTATGAGTTGCAACAGGGAGTTCCTCCTCTAGGCCATCGTGGGGAGAGCGACCTGGAACTAGTTCTTGATCGAGATTGGCAGGTTGTGGTTCCTTCTTCTTGATGCCAAACTCTCCCATATCCTCATCACAAGGCTGTATGATCATGGAATGCGTGTATCTGCGACGGTCTTGTTCTGGACGAAGGCTATGAATCACATCGCCTCTACTTTTTCTTGCTGGAGACAAGGGAGGAGGAACATACTCTTCTTCTTCTTCTTCTCGTTTGTACTCGTGTCTATCCATCATTGACATATGAGATTGCTTGGCTACTCTTAAACTCTGCAGCTCCAGTTCTTGTTGCTGTTGTTGATAGTGCTTGGAAGCAGCTTGGGCAGCAGCAATGGACGCAGCATTGTTGTAGCTTGCCCTAGAGTCATAGTAGTCTTCTGCTGACGGTAATGCCTTTTCGTCAGGCATGGCTACCTGGAAATAATCGCTACTGGCACTGATGGAGCCCTTTGTGGATCGAGGATACATGCTATTGCTTTTTCCATTGCTGCCATGGTTGACTTGATGATGAGACACCAGAGTTGTCATGGACGGAGCTGTAGATGCAATAGAGTTGTTCTTGCGGAATGCGTCAGTGTTAGACGTTGCTTGTGATGCGGATGGGATGATGGGCAATGGGCCAAACTGGAATGCACTGTCGCAATTGCTGCTGCTGATGGTGCCTGATTTAGTCAATGGGTGACACGACTTGTACATGTAATCGCTGGATGCTTGAGAGCTGCCGTATACAAGCGTGGGCGCATGTGCATAAGTGTTTGTACTGCTGATTCCACTGTTATTGTTGATTTTGTTGCTGTCCTCAGTGTAAGCTTCGTCAGTATCTGGCACTGCTTCTACCGAATGATTGTGTTTGGGATGGAAAATCAGAATCATACACAGCCATGTAATGACAGCGCACATGTTGACTATAGAAAAAGTGTTAAATTAAAAGAGATATCCCATAGATCTGAGGCGTCAACATACTGTTACAAATGAAAAAATCAGCCCAAAACTTGTGGATATTCAGGTATTTCGGTGCAGTAAGACCATCGCAGCTAAGGATTGTCAATAATGTGCCATGACCACACAAAACAGTGGAGAGAACAATGTTGATTTCTTGAAAATAGAGCACTTTCTGTGTAATGGATCTACCATTGGGAGTATCACGGGAATTGCGAAGTAACTTTTTGAAGCGAAAATGAGAGACAACGCCCAAACACGCTACAATGAAAAGCTCTGCACGAGTTCATCAGTAATCTGCCATTTCCTACAGACTGTATTGTCTTACCAATGCCGTACACCATCTCTGGGATAATTTCTTTGATGGTAGGATCGTAAATGCTTCTTGAGAAATTGTACTGCAAGAGCGGAAAGATGATGAAGCTCGAAAATGTCCTATCATTGAGATATGAGTGCTTGCTTCAAGTACTCGACAGCATTGCAAATGTACCAGCAGATATAAAACATGAATTCTTTGCTGCTCATGAAATTTCTTTTCGCAACAGAATTGGCAAGGTAGTTCCAAAAGCACTGCAATAGGACCAAAGTACCCGTCTGTAACGAGAAGCCTATGACCAAGCTGTATTCTGTGGGTATCACTAGTGCTTTATCGGCTTTTGTCCACATTTGTTCAGGCTTTGTAAAGATGTTGCCCAGCACATTTGCAAACCCTTCTTCGTATTTGATCTTTACAGATGTTATATCTAATCAGTGGGTTAGTTTTTTGAATGCAACATGTACTATATCAAAGCATGCACATACCATAAAATAGCTGAAACGGTATCATAAACAGAATCAGCAGGGTTACTATGCTTTTCAATTCTCCTTGTCGAAATCTCTTTGGATGCAGACAACTAAACTTGTCCAATGTCCACACTCTATAAGTGTACCAAATGTACAAGTATGCGAACGATACCATTCTTTCTATTAACAACTGCATTAATATACTTGTTTATACGTTGTTATTCTCGGAAGACCATACGTAAAAAGCTGAAATCACTCAAGTGTGTCATTTGTTAATCTTTGTCAAGGTTCAAAAATATGAAAAGGCAAAAAGAAAGGACAAAGTAATGCTTCACAATTGTTGTTTTGCATCTTATTTTACTGTTTGTTAAAGGAGAAACTTGTTATATTAATTTTACCAAGCTGAGCAAAGAAAAACTAGGCTCAAAGGAGACTAATAAACATCAAAGCATACCATCAAAAGACAACAATGAATAAGGGAGACAACACTAGCGACTTAGGGGGCATAGAACCGGCAATATCTATTAGCAAGGAGAAGAATGGATGTGTCAATATACTTTGCTAACAGACATCATGGATACCAGCTGTTTGGAAAGACATGTAGTCGAGATGCTAGACACCTAGTTAACCTCAATGATTAGAGTTCATGTGCATGACCTCCCCCCCCCTTATATCTTCTTGCGGCTACTAGATGCATTTACAGACATCTTCTCCTATTATATTATGAATAACGCTCTCAAGGTAGACTTATTCGAGATTATGTATGTGGGATTTAATGTTTAATCAACAATGCAGCAGATTGGAGATCTTGCAAAACTGGGAGACAGCATCTGGTCATGCTATGCGCTAGACATGAACATTTAAGGGCGCATTTGTCTCGTAAACGAATCATTATAGTGCCTCAAAACAAGAAAAACCACTCGAATAATTGAAATTCATTGCAACATGTTGCTCAACGATAAATAAGCCAGCAACTGCAGCTATGGTTGCCTGTCATTCAGTAAACATGATACCCAGTTTTCCAATCACACACTTTAGTAATGCACGTTTTTTTTTTTCGAGGGAGAGATGTTTGGTTGTCTCTTTTACCAGTAGCCTTACAAAGATGGCGACAAATGATGTTGTCTGAGGAGTGTTTCTCTCAGGGGGGAGACTTATATTGAAAGGGGCAAAGGTATTTCCCATTCACCACCAGTTGATTCGGTAAATCAAAATGAAATGTGAGAAAACCCATTATTCATGCAGAAACAACTATACATTCGAGTGATTTGACATACAGTACCTTGTGCAGATACATTTTATGTATAATAAAAAGAGTATACTGAACCAAATATTAGATATTTGCACCAAGAATCCATTGTGAAGAGGCCTTGGAACGCTTGACATCTTGCAGCGGATATTGAACGGATCAATCAGCATTATGCAACATTTTTTTCCAGGCTCATGTGATTTTAACATGCACAGATTTAGATTATAAACTTTCCTCTTTCTTAACATTCAGGGCGGTCTATTCTTCTCATCATTTATTAAACATGTCTCAATCAACTTCTTCTGTTAGAAAAGGGTAACGTATAGCAAAAGGGACAATTGGGAAAGGGGGATTGTATGATCCGTCACCCAGTTCATAGGAGAGAGAGTGCACCATAAACTGACAATCTTGTTTTATAGACACGAACTCGACACAAAATCACTCGAAACCTATCTTCAAAAGGCCATTCCAGATTTCACTACTCCTTTACATGTCAGCCAATTCAACCATGGCCAATCCAATCCCACTTATTTGTTGAAAGATGGAAAGTAAGTGCTCTTCAAATCTTGTAAAAGAAGCATACACTCAAATGTGCTACAACAAATGGCAGCCAGCAACAATATGTATTGAGAAAGAAGCCTCCAGGTGCTCTGATCTCCAAAACGGCTCATGCAGTTGAACGTGAGTATCGCATCATCCGTGCCCTTGGAGAAAACTCCAATGTGCCAGTGCCCAAAGTATACACCTTGTGTGAGGATGTCAGTGTCATTGGCACACCATTTTATGTCATGGAATTCCTCAAAGGCAGAATATTCACGGATGTCAGAATGTTGGATATACCTTTTGAAGAGCGTAGAGAATGGTAAGCGTTTGTTTTTCTGGAAATCGAAAAAGAGACGGTATGATTAACCTGTAAACCTGCAAATTAAAAAGCTGGTTTTCGGCAGTTGCTACATTGGGAAAGTTACACTCCATTGATTTCAAGGCCATTGGGTTAGAAGGATATGGTAAAGACTCTGGTTTCTATGCACGTCAAATAAAGTCTCTTGGCAAAGTGTCTGGTGCGCAAGGAGCAGTTGTGGACGAGGAAACAGGGGAAGCAGTAGGCCCCATCCCTCGCTTGGACGAGATGTTTGCTTGGTTCAAACGCAATGAAGTAAAAGATCAAGCAACTATCATTCATGGTGATTTCAAGATCGATAACATGGTACGATATTGGCGATGCTAGATGCTCTGTGAGATGATTACTTAACACTGCATAATAGATTTTCCATCCTACTGAGCCTCGAGTCATTGGTGTACTTGATTGGGAGTTGTCGACTATTGGTCATCCTTTGTCAGATTTGTCTAACCTGCTCCAGCCCTTTTACATCCCCAAGGAAGCTGGATTAATGGGTTTGAAAGGTCTTGATCCGTTACCAGTTCCCAGTGCTGAAGAACTGATGCAGTGTTACTGCTCTCAGCTAAAGGGCATTGCATATCCCATTGAGAAATGGATGTTTGCCGTTGCATTCTCCTTCTTTAGAGTAAGTGTGTGTTGAAATGTATTGGAAAAACATAAACTTACACCGTCTGCAGTTGGCCGTTATTGCTCAGGGCATTGCAGCTCGTGTTGCCCGCAAACAAGCATCGTCTGCACAAGCTAAAATTGCGGCCCAAAAGTTTAAGCCTGTTTCATATTTAGCCTTGGACATTGTTGATAAAGGCGAATTGAAAGAACAACAAACCAATAGTAAACTGTAAATGGTTATACTCTTTTAGGACTGATTAAAAAAACATACGCACGGATGCAAGGACTTGATTTTGAAACGCCATGTTGTGCGTGGATTGTTTCAATCTTACAATAAAAAGAGCTGCTTTATATATTTATTCAAGCTGTAAACAAATAATGATTCGAAATTCGGATCCTGCTGTTCTGTGTGTGTGTGTGTGTGTGTGTGTGTGTGTATATGCGTGTACGTGCGGCTAGAATAAACTGCATTTATCCCCTTGATTTGGTTATAAAAATGAGCTTATTTTTCATTATCAATTTGCTTTTGCTCTTTCTTTTTCCTTGCAAACAAACTTTCTTAAAAAAATGGATATAGCTGAACTTATTCATATCGACTACACGTGCCAGAAGCAAAAGAGGCATCCATGCAAATGGACAGGATGCCAGAAAGCATTTAGTATGAATCCAAGTCCCACTCGAAAAACCCAATGTCATACTGATTGTAATGCACTTTATAATAGGCAGACCATCCGACGCTGCTAGACATTACCGAATCCACACAAATGATAGGTATGTTTCCACCATTCCCTAATATATATGTAATTCGAGTCTGAAATCATCATACTACAGACCTTTTCAATGCACGGAACCTTACTGTGGTAAACGTTTTATACAGGTAAATAAGATTGCAGAGACATCCAATGTATCACAACAGCATCAAACCTGTTTTGTTATTAATAAACTAAGCCTTCATTTCTGATATAAAACTTGTATTAGAGATCGGCTCTTACGGTTCATTTGAGAACTCATTCCGGAGAGAGACCACACATCTGTGAAGAACCCACATGCCAAAAGAGTTTCAGTGATAGCAGTTCCTTAGCAAGGCATAGGTATGTGGATACATTGCAGCACAAAGAATTATGTAGGTACTGACAACATCCGTACTCTTGGTTTACATATAGACGTATACACACAGGCAACCGCCCCTATAAATGTCACGAGTGTATGCGAAGGTGAGTTGCAGATGTTAGTGGTATATGCTATCAAGGTTTGCTGAAATTTGCCACCAGTTACACCAAGAAGACACTGTTAATGCGTCATTTACGTATGTATCATGAAGGCCAATCGTTGCCAGCAGCAACAGCAACGCCGTCAGCATCAAAACAAGCTCACATCATGGTTCACGACCTGCCCTCTCCTCCCAATAGCCAATACGGCGATGCCTCACCTTATGCCAATCTCTAAGTACTATTTACAAATAATTCTATACATTACTGCTTTAATCATAATAAATTTAAGCTTTTTGCTGTTGCTCTTTGTCTTCAAAGTACTTTTTCAACACATCCAAAGCCTTTCCACGATGAGAAATAGTGTTCTTGATGTCTTTATCTAATTGTGCATAACTACCGTGGTGGCTTTTTGGTTAGCTTTCCTTTCCATATATGTTTATATTACTCGACTTACGTCTCTTCAAAGCCATCAGGCTGGAAAATAGCATCCCAACCAAAGGTACCGGGACCACGTGCTGCAACAATCTTGCCCTATATCGAAATGTTAGCCATCTTGGCATTTGAGAATACAAGCAGCAGCAGCAGCAGGATGGACTTACATTGGTTCTACCCTCAAAGATGATAGGCTCATGTCCAGGACCCTCACAATAACCAAATGTGCAGAGTGCATAAGCTGATCTATCATCAAATCCATCCAACATCTTGTTGATACCAGCATGACCGATAGAATCTTGGAACCATTTGCTAGAACAAACAATGAATACAAACGTGCATGAAGCAGAGCAAGGTTCTGTGCGTAATCTTACATGTAAGGGCCGGGAAGTCCGTTCAAGGCGTTGAAACATAAAGCTGTGTCTTCTGTAATACAAGGACCATTAAGCTAACGAAATTGCAGAGTTAGTTTTTTTCTTTCTTTGTGAAATCATTTTACATGTCATCTTACAATTTCAGCAGCGAGCTTGGACTTTTGCTTTGCAATCTCTTCGGTTTGACCTTGAAGCTCAGGCACTATCCATAGCAAAACATGTTAGGATGCTGTGGATGCTGAGAGTGCAGTGATTTTCTTACAATCAATCTTGTGAGATTCCACGTCAATGACACCCTTCAAGATGGCTTGCACTTCGCTGAGCTTATTTTTGTTGCCAGTAACAAACACTGCATGTTGATATTATTAGTATGTCCAGTCGTGATGAAGCATGCGTTGTTTCTTACCAAGCTTGGGTAGTTCCTTGGTAGCACTCATACTAAATCAATAAAGAAAACGTTGTAGTGAAAGAATTTAGAGTTGTGTTTTGATAGACGGAGAAAGAGGTGACTCCCGTTTTCAGTGTCACTTGACGCTCTAAAGATATCGTACAGCCTTTAGTTCGATTGTCGTAAATAAGTGTATGTAGCACGGTTTCAAGGGCTTGAATAAAGTCGTAAATAAGTGCTTATAGTTTATATGATTAGACTTGGAGGACAGCCTTTTCCACTGTTCATCAGGTATGGCCAATCTGTGTCGATGCGTCTCAGAAAGCCATAGCAGAACATCTCACCGAAGCTGTCGTCTGATCCCAAGAAATGTGGTGCCAAATAACAGGGAAAGGCCCTTAACATGTATACTCAAATGTCAAATTTAAAGATGCAGCAGCATAAAATTAGAACCTACAGAGTGATACCGGGAGACATTGAGTGTAGGGAAGGCTATTAGACGTCTTTTACTATACAAAAGGTACCTGCTAGGGCAAAACACAGCTTAGCTGGGATTGAATTTCAGAGATGCCACTGGCCGTCTGGCTCAAGAAAATGGACATCTTTTCACTTTTCAACATCGACAGCAAGCGGATCCTTGCTATCACCTTCCCTGCCCGCAACATCTCCTCCATCCTGATCCATTCCGACTACAAACCCGAAGTTCTCCGTCTCTTAACTGAAGGCAATATTGCCCAAGTTCCTGCATTCAACCCACTCGACCCCAAGCACCTTGCGGACCCACGCTTTCAAGCCATGGCCGCCCCTCAACGCTCCCG
>JAXQGS010001146.1:0-11324 GCA_037040325.1 Mucor sp. M7501 | reverse complement strand
TTGAGCACCGCTTGTTCTGAAGACGTTATGCTTCGGAGCTACGTGCAACAAATAAAACTCATTTAAAAAAAAAAAAAGAAAACCACCTTTTGTATAGTAAAAGACACTACAGGCGTATTTAAGACCTTATTTAAGCGTTGTGGCTAACAAATAAGGGCTGCATTATTGCAAATAAGCGCTTCTCCAGTCTCATGTGTTCTCGCTGTGAAAGAACAAAGTTTGATATTGCTGCATACACTACCAAAAACATGATTTCACAAGCCTTGTTACGTACATTTCTTTTATACTAATAACAAAAGGAACAACTCCCCTTCTTCTCGCTCTTCTCTCAGATCAGGCAGTGCGTCTGACAATGATACTGCCTCGACATATGTTCCACGCTAATGCTTAATAAAAACTTTCGCAAATGAACCCTGAAGATGACCAGAAAATCAACTTTAACATGTACTGACCACAGCAAATTTGGCTACCAAAGTAGTTCACACACTTGTTATCCTCAAACAAGTCTAATCTTTCTTGAATTTTACTTGTTTATAAAGGTAATAACGCTTCCATCTTTCTCTGAGCCTTTATTCACTTTATTGTAGTAAAATGTCATTCACTTGCTGTCTCATGGTTTACTGGATGGTGTTTGGTGCGTGTCCACATTCTCCATACGGCTTTTTCCCTATCACCACTTCTAGTGTAAGGTTTTTGTAAGCCAATGATCCGGCGTATACAAATGGATCAAAAGCTACTTATAGCACTGTTTAAATATTTAATGCCGCTTGTCTGTAGCCTGTGAAAAGTGCTAGCATGCAATGCCATTAAACGCTCTATTGAAAATGTCATTTCAGAGGTTCACATCCGTACCTAGAATTTGCCTGCAAGTATCTTCAACCTACTGCCCACAACATAATAAATAAAAATCCTTCCTTTTACATTCTGATGGCTATGAGATACCTTGACACATTTCCAAAACTTTTAATTGATAGATCAATTGGCATTTGCATCTCACTCAATCTTGTTCTTTGCAGATGAGTCAGCTTTCATTACCTGCTGATTTCTGATCTATTCAACTATGGTTCTAGCTCTAAATTTGGAAAGCTTTATATGCTCCCTCAAGAAATGTTGATTGAAGCACTTGGATTGATGTAAATTGCTTGGCTTTTCAGTGATGCAGACCGCAAACAAAGTGCTTGAACACACCATCTTCTATCATGAGTCGACAACCACGAAATTGCAACATCATCGAATGCGTGCTTTCGTTCAGGCAAACAAGAAGAAATGCAGTTGCCATATAATCAATCAGCTCCGTTTGCTGCAATGTTTGCTACACACACACACAGGTTGAACATCTAGATCTGTAACACCTGGATAAAATTGTGCTTCATTTCTAAAACGATACAAAAAGGTATTACAATACTATATCACCATAACATCTTGTTTGGACCAACATTAATTGCTGCAGTAGCATCTGTACACAGCATGCAAATACCAGATGTAGCAAATCTTATCAACATCTCAAACAATGCACTACCATTAAAAACTCGAACCATTTTCTGATCTGTGAGTCTGATATTTTTTGCCAGCAGATGGAGATATTCTAAACCAGGTTCATCTTCCTCGGCACGCAAAAGTGTCATTTTTACCTATTCATGACGCTAAGACATATTATTTTTGTAGTCAAACCCAACAGCGCGCGCTCAAGGTAGACAAAAATAGGCTTCTTTACTGCTTGCTCCTCGGAACACGGTACTTGAATGAACGAGATGATTGTAGCACAATCAAAAAACTTAAAAACATGGTTCAACTCAGATATTCTTTGCTTCTGTGAAACATTTGAAAGAGATTTTCCTATCTAAAATTAGATTCTTCAAGGGAAGGGTCCAGTTTTGTATTTTGATTCAAGGGAATAAGTGATTTATTAAGATTAATACGATTATTATACAGAAAAAAAAGGGTAGTAAAGAGTGAGTGAGTGAGAGTGTTGGAATAGTATACAATTAATGAAAGAGAAAAATTAGACATCTTTAAGAGGAAGTGTGAGAGATGGCATAAGCCTTTTCTTCATGTTCAACCTTGACATCTCTCTTGCCATCTTCAATGGTATCAAGCTGGCCACCGACCATAACATCAGAAGCTTGACCGTCAACCAAGTTGTCGATATGCTCAACAGTGACATCAGAAACTCTAAAACAGACAATGTAAGCCAAGAGCAAACCAACACCTTCAATGGCCAAGTTAATGTAGATTTGGGTCATGAAGGGAGTGTGAATGGAATCAACTTGAGCAGCAATGGCAGCAGCAGCATTTTGAATTGTCTTGTAGAAACCACCATAACGAGCAGCACGTTCGTTGTCGTTAGTCATTGTACCAAGCAACCAGTAGATGAAACCTTGATAGATGGCATCGATCAAACCAAAGACGGCATACAAAATGATATAACCGGCAAATCCAGGAGAGTAGACATCAACTTGAACAAATCCAAGATCTTGAACGCTTTCAAAAGTAAACTTCTTTTGCACAAAAATAGCACCAATCCAAGAAGCAATCAAGACGGCGAGAATAAAGGTGTTGCCAAGAATAGCACGCACCTTACGGTTACCAAGTCTGCTCCAGTCAAGCAACCAACCAAAGAAACCAGCACCAACAATTTGACAGAGCCAGTAGATGAGATTGTTCAAAGAACGAGCACGAAGAGAGAAGAATCCACCACCGTTGTAAACTTGGAATTGATAAGTATAGAACCAATTTGAACCAGCAAAGAGGGGAATCAAGATGAGCATCTTCCAATCCATAAACAAACGGAAAACTTCAATACATTCACGCTTCCAGTTGGAGAACTTGTGGAGAGAAACAGGGGATCCATTGGCACGAATGACCTTGGAAGCAGGCAAGAGAACAAGAGACAAACAAGCACCGAAAGCCATGATAACCATGAAACCGATGTAAGTTTCCTTATTGACAGAGCCACCGCCATTATTATTCCAATTGTTACCAAGAGGAATAGCAGCACCAACAGTAGCACCAAGATTGAAGATCATCCAAAAGATAGAGAATGCCTTACCCTTATCCTTTTCATCAGGATAAGACATCATGATACCAGCTTGAGCAGTCCATAAGAAACCAGCACCAATACCAAGAATGGCACCAGTGGCGATAGTGAAAGCGGGACTTTTGGCGAGATAAGAGCCAACATACAAGACATATGCGAGACCAGCAGGCAAGAGAATACGATGACCAAAGATGTTGTAACTATAGTATTCGAATTAGGACATTTGTGGTCTACATGATATGTCAAAAACGGCTTACACAGGAGCACCAATTAAGGAACAGACAGTGAATGTAACAGCCAAAGCAGTGTTGGCATCGTTTGTAGCCTTTGGATCAGCTTGACCGGCACCGCCCATACCATTCAAGGCATTGAACATACCAGGACAACAGAAACAAATGAAACCGACCAAGAAAACTTGGACATTTGGATCACTATAGCGAAAAGGCAATTTGAATCCCATATATAAAAAAAAAGATAGAGAAAAGTGAAAGAAAGATAAGGTAATGATATCAAGGGAATGATGAGAAAAAAGAGGGCCTTTTTATATCAAACACACGGGAGTTTTATTGGATAGGGAAGATGGCGAGGAGGGAAAAGGGTCCCCCTCTTTTTCCTCTTGATGAGTGTAACCCTCGATTTGTAAAGTTTCAGGTTCTTTTTCCTCTGATTGTATTCCCACGCAACTGTAAAAAAAATTGTTGTGCTGTATCAAACAACCCTTTTTTCCATGAAAATGTCTAAAAATGAACCCTGAAAAAACTTGCACTTATATAATACAGATATACTTTCTGATACATCTTTACACAACATGTCAGAAAAAAGACAGCCATCAAAAGAGTGCTACACATATTGCACATTTTGTATACATTTTTCACAGCAAGGTATTTCCATGGAAAACCAGTGATTGGTACATTGAGCACTATATCGTTTTTTACTCTCTCTGCTTTTTCCAAGCGACATGTCTACATGCCTATTTTCTTTTATTGTTCTCTATTCTCTTGTATTTTATAAACGCATTCAGGTTGTCAAATGCCTCGTCTGCTCGCATTCTCAAGTCGAAATCTTTTCTTCGATCAATGGATTTCACCTAAAAATAACTCAGTTTCGTAAGATGGAACATTGGGTATATGTGGGGTAAACTATAAAAACCTACCATGGAACGAACTCGAGGAACCACCTGTTTCAATCCATTTAAGAATCCGCCCTGAACAAACACTGGAAAATCATAATCGAATGCGCAATCACTGTACACATCAAACATGAGATTCAGTGCCTCCACTACGACGCTCGCCTCTGTCGCCTTGGACTCTAGCAATTTCATGACGAATACGCCAATTGTCTTTATGATTTTTGGTAAGGTTAGTAAGCACAATACAAATGTAATTAGATAATTGCACAAGGTGTGTGTTACTTACTTTATTCGTCTCTACATCTCCTGATCGCATTGCAATTGGACCCAAACAGCCGACTATTTTTACTCGCATAGTTTCCAGTGGGATCATTTCATAGGTCCCACATAACGCTCCCACATCCATGTGATCCAATGGCTATATGATTATTAAATCAGCTTCGTGGTTACCCTTAAAATTACCCTGAATGGATGTAAGACTTACGATATCCTGAGTAATGCCTCGACCCAACGCCCATAGACAGCCAATCACTACCTCCAAAATGGCGTTTCTTGCCCACTCCTCAGTGTTGGCAGCGGCCACGCTATTGGCAATATCAAATAGCCATCGCCACAGCTGAACAGCGTCTTGCTTGTAGTGCTTGAACCAGTACTTGCTACCAACATCGTGCATGGCCAATAAGAAATTGTTGAGACATTCCAACGAACGCTGATGTGTTATTACCAAATGATGTGATACAATCGGACAAAGGGTTGTTTGATGATACGAAATCGGAGTAGCAGTGGCAAGACGGATCAGCTGTGGGAAAATTTGATGTATGTAAGCATGCAAAACAGGGTTCGATTGCAGGGCTTCGTCTTCCTGATTTGAGTTGTTGAAAATGGCAGGGTCTATGTCGTCCTCGTTGTCGTTGTCCGTTTCCTCAGGTTGCTGCTCCATGTTGTCTTCATCGTCTTGCATCACTTGATCCGACTCTTGGAAGCCGTCTAATGTCACAGTGAGTTACCATGGCAACCGCCACTACACGTTTTCTATGTATATTACCGTCTAAATCGTCATCTTGGACACAAATATCAGCCAACAATTCTAGAGCTAATTGAGTGATAGATAATCTATCCTCGACACCCTGCACATAAATCTTTCGTTCGCATGACAAAAAAGAAATAAAGTTAGAACCCTGGATCCTTCCGTGTCTTCTCTGCACCCTTCTTTACCTCCTCGTTCGTCAAGGGTTGCTTGGGTTTAGGCGCAATCTCATTTGATTCGTCTTGTGTATGAACGTTCTGGCGTTTGTTTGTATGTCAATTAGATAATTGCTCGACTTTTTCTCATCGAGCAATCTTACCCCACTCTGCACTGCTGATATCGTATTCGTCGCGGCATCTTGAATGTCGTAATCTAATGCTTTGATAAGCACAGGGACCAATAGCTTGTTCAATTCGCCCATATCTTGCTGTTCGTCATCCCACGATGATGATAAACGTACCACATCACGGACATTTATTAGAATGGCTAATCGTTATCTTTAATATTCAGGGCCCTTTTCTCATTTCCAACTGATCACCAACTTACCACATGCTAAAACTTGTATCAGAGTATTGCCGTTTTGATGGTTGATAATATTCAAGAGAGATTGCGTGTACTCGGGGTGGTTTTGGAACTCTATCAAGAGATCCTTGTTGTCATCTGTCAACGTATTCAAGCATTGCCCTATAATTGGAATCTTGTTATCAGTAACCTCGCTATCTCCCTAATCTCTGGCTACTCACCAGCAGCAATAGTAACTCGGGTTGGGCATTGGTCTCCAGATAATAAAAATGACGATAAAAATGTCACGACATTCATCCTGTTGATGGCTTTGATGTATTTATCGGATGCCTCGCTATGTCAACATCACATGAGTCCATTTGCCGTGTGCAGCACATTCTGCGTCTCCTTGACATTTACCATATACACCAGATAATGTAGATGAAATTCTCAGTGACATCCCAAATTGACTTTCTTCTATCTCCATCTGCTTCGTCTTCAAGTGGTGCTCTTTTCAATACCAAATCAATCGTGTGAGTGATCTATTTGCAAACTTTAAAGGTTGAACATGAGCATGTATGGAGTCTGCAACAAACCTGAGGAAGTAATGCGGAAAGCGGTTCCATGATTTTTCGAGTATAGTATTCTTTCGCTACTGTATTGTCTACTGAGGCAATGTTTCTCAAGGCGCCCAATGATTCATCTCGAACTTCTTGCTGAGGGTCGCTTAATCTTTGGATCAAGATGGGCACAATGCCTTTGGACAACAAAAGTTTGCGGGTGTCAGCATTTGCCAGAATAAGATTTGAGATACAAGCTGCTGCCCAAGCACGTTCAGTAGGGTTTTCAGATGAAAGCTATTGATGGCAGTGTTAGATATTCGTAGTATTGATTTTTGCATTAATACAAGTATATCTACTCTTTCTACGACAGGTGCAACTTGCTCGCCTGTTGGCACTGGTATATTGGCATTGGCTTCGTTGATGCCAGCTTGGATGCCCTTTCGCTGGATAGGGTTGATGCGTCTTCTGCTACTCTTCTTCTTTTGTCTTTGCTTGCCCATAGTAGTGTCTATGAAAAGTAGAAGTTGTATTTGATTAAAAGCACGATATTTTGATAATCATCTGGAAGGAAAAAAATAGTTCAGTGGCTTGTTCAGGTCATGCAACCGAATTTAACTACCACCCACTGCTTTATTACTGCTTCAAAGTAAACTACAGATGAAAAGCGCATGATCACATTCACGTATATGTCTAATGTTCAACTGGCGGTTATCGTAGTGTGTTTTCCCCAGATGCAGTGCACAGTGAATCTTTAGGATGAGGTAGAAATACTTGACAATAAATCTTTTATTGACAGGATTCAGGATTTGATACAGCGCATGAGACAGAGGATTCCGAGCTATGAGGCCGTAATTTCAGAAAACTTCTATATGTAAAGCTATGCTATACGGGATGGAGGGTATGTATCCTTCATCTGGATGGTATCTATTACGTGTAAATGCGAGGTGTGGGCTAGCTTTCCATACCACGTTTCAGTTGTTTGTTTATCCCATCTACGGGTTGTGTTTCCGTCGCCATCTTTTTTTAGCTTAAAAATGAAAGGGATCGACACATCCATAAACAAACAACATCTGCAAACTGCGCTTGATGTAGTTCGTATGCTGGCTTTCCTCTGCACAGATGTAACTCATCTATGGGTTTGATCTTTTGGAAAGTAACCGGAAGAAATTCGCCCCTTGATCAAGCATGAAACTTGCTTGTTAATTATGTGCCTGAATCTTATTTTAAGGCGTGCATGAAATGTTGATTACAAAATATGTTGCCACACGCGAGACGCAAACAACATTTCCAACATGCACTAAGCCCCTGTCCGATTTCGGAACCTTATTATCATTACATGTTCTCAGGAACAGCCCATGCGAAGCAACCTTTGACGGACGGTACTGAACGCTTGGAAGAGCACATCTTTATCAAATAAAATACATACGACTTACTCTTGCCAAAAGCCTCTGTATACTGTTTGTGATTTCAATCTAGGTAACACAGCAATTTCACATGTTTAATTGAACTTCTTGCTATGTGGACATATCCTACGCTTTGTCGTGTCGTCACTTTTGTGTAGGAAATTGCTACATTACATGTATTTATTCTCCCTTTTTTAATCATCTCATATATTTTTCCTGTTTCTTTCCTCACTTTTCTTTTTGCTACCCTTTGTTTCTGATTAGAAAATATACCAAATGTAAGTGTGATGAGCAACTATGCTATGATTTGCAGCCAACACAGCCCTCGACAGGACTATTGAAGAAGTTGAAGCTCCCGTTGATCAAATCACACCACCTCATTCCAACTCCAACAAAGGCTCCATCTCCACTACAAACTGGGATCAAGATACCTTGTCTATTCCACGTCTTCAGATTGTAGATGAAAACCAAAAGTTCACGTAAGCAACGCACATTCTCGCGCATGCTAGATAAAGGTATTAACACTGATACAAAGCGATGATCTACCAAACTATCTTTCAAAATGGCACTTGGGTGAAGCAGGATTCAAATACAACGTAGTTGCCGTGTTCGGGTCTCAAAGCACAGGCAAAAGTACTTTACTCAACGGTTTGTTTGGCACCTCGTTTGATGTGATGGATGAAAACCAAAGAAGCCAAACAACCAAAGGTATCTGGATGTCTCGTGGCAGAGGTATGCATGTACTTGTGATGGATGTAGAAGGCACAGACGGTCGTGAACGTGGCGAGGATCAAGATTTTGAGCGCAAATCAGCCTTGTTTTCCATGGCAACCAGTGAAGTGATCATTCTTAATTTATGGGAACATCAAGTGGGTCTTTATCAAGGTGCAAACATGGGATTGCTGAAGACCGTATTTGAAGTGAACTTGCAGTTATTTCAAACACAAAAGAGGTTAGCATCTGTTGAAACCTGTTGAAACAATGTAAATATTGACTTGTTTAAATCTTGCAGCAAGGAAAAGACACTCTTATTGATTGTGATCAGAGATCATGTTGGCTCTACACCGTTGGCTAACTTGGCAAAGACACTGCAATCTGATTTGGAGAAAATTTGGTCTGGTTTATCCAAGGTAATATATGCCATGCCAAGCCGAATGGCCCTCAGTACTGATATTTTGTAGCCTGAAGGTCTTGAAGATTGCAAAATTCATGATTACTTTGACTTTATGTATACTGGACTACCTCACAAAGTACTCTTGCCTGAGAAATTCAATGAAGAAGTAGCCAAACTTCGCACTAGGTATGTGTCCATGGCTGGAAATCTATAATTCAGAGGATCTAATGGCAATATAGATTCAATGACCCTCAGAATCCCGACTTTGTATTTAAACCAGAGTATCATAAGCGTATTCCTGCTGATGGCTATCATATCTATGCTTCGGGTATCTGGGATAAAGTGCTCACCAACAAAGACTTGGATCTTCCTACACAGCAAGAGTTGCTAGCTCAGTACAGATGCGATGAAATCTCCAGCGTAAGTCGCATATATTCTATTGCTTTGCATTATCTGATCCATATACAATATTTAGGCTGCATTTGAGGTCTTTTCCAATAAGCTTGCTCCCTTCAAACAACCCATCCTTGAAAAGGCTCAAACTATCGACAACCTCGGTCCACAGATGCTCAATATTCGACAAGAAGCTGTTGCTGCATTTGATAAAAGTGCATCCCGCTATCACCAAGGCGTATATCAAAAGAAGCGAGCAGAGATGTTGGCCAAACTGAACACGCAACTCAATGTATTGTTTGTTGGACAATTGAAGAATTTGCACAAGAAGGCAATCGTTATGTTTGATGAAAACCTCAAGGCTGAATTGAAGAAACCAAATTACAATTTTGCAGCTGCTGTGGAAAATTGTTTAAAGACTGCAACTGACTACTTTTTGGCAGGTGCTAAAGGTTTGTGCGCATAATAATGAGAAGTGATGAATAGTAAAGCTGATAATAGTTGATGTGAGTAGCCATCTTGTTGCCTGAAACTGATTGGTCTTACGACAGTGAATATGCTTCGCTTGAAGAAGAGTTCACTGAAGTGTCTACAAAAGCCCGTACGGACGAATTCAAAAAGATGACCAAGTCTCTGACAGTAAGTTGATTAAAGGGTTTATTACACAATGCTCTAAACACCTACAAACATAGAAACAAGTTGAGAATGAGCTTTCCGAACCTATTACATTGGCATTAAATAATCCAGGGCCCAACCCATGGCACAAGATCCTCCAAGCCTATTCAAAAACAGTTGAACATGGCCAAACCACTCTCAATAAGATTGCTAAAAGTAAGTAACGGTGAGCGATTTTCTTGCACAAACGTTTTAATAGCAAACCTTACAGGTTTCAATTCATCGGATGCTGAGTTACAAGAGTCAGTCGCTGATCTCAGATTACAAGCATGGATTGTACTTCGTAAAAAAGTGGATGAAGAGCTCGCTGATACAATGCTGTTACTGAAGCTTCGCTCAAGATTTGAAGAAAAGTTTAGATATGACGATCATGGACTCCCTCGAGTTTGGAAACCAGAGGATGACATTGATTCTTTCTTCAAGAGAGCAAAAGAAGATGTAAGCCTTGTTATTATTTGCAAAGTGGACGGTTACTGATTTCTCACTCGACAGACATTAACACTCGTCGCTCTGTTTGCTAAAATCGATTTGAAAGATGATCCAGACTTCAAGGTCGAATCAAATGATGAAGACTTCGACTTTGAACAATCACTTGTAGTCCTAAGTGAAGCCAAGCAAATCGACATTTCTAATCGTTTCAAGAGAGAATCCGATGCGTTTTATTTGGAGGCCAAGCGATCTGTTGTTTCAACAACTGCCAAGATCCCTACCTGGGCAATTGCAGCCATGGTGTTTTTGGGCTGGAACGAATTCATGACAGTTATCAGGAACCCACTGTACATGGTCTTGTTTGTACTGTGTATCACTTTTGGTTATGTCATTTTTGCGTTGAATCTGTGGGGTCCATTGGAACGCATTATATCAGCTGTTGTAGGCGAGGCAACGAGAATCGCAAAGGAGCGCATTGCAGAAGGTGTAGAAATCGCCAAGGAGCAGACACATCATCATCAGCATGATAAAAACGGCAGCAAAGCAAATGAAAAAAAGGATCAATAAATAAAGCAAATAATGAGAGGATACTATGTTTCATAGCCTACTAGTTGGATTTCTATCTATTGATTAATGAGAATGCTTGATACAGCTTTATCTGTCTAAAGTTCCCATTTTATTCATAAAGCGTCTTTGAACAGATCGAGCTAATTTTCATCGACTGTATGGTGGTATCAAAAGACAGCGAGCAGTTCAAGTACTGTAAGAAGGAGCTGCAACTTCACTTTAACTCATGTTACAACAACGAGCTAAATCCAAATGTAAATTATAAATACACGTCTTTCTCTACTCAAATCCAGCACCTTAAATTCATTATATACACAGAGGATACGATACAGTAGTTGATTGCTATTGTGTTTTACCATTGATTTTATTATTTTAGTTGAAGTATTAAACAAACTTTTATTGCTGTTTTATCTCACTTGCTGTCCAGTCTTTCAGCCAATCCGATCGCTAGAATGGGCTCGGCACACACAAAAATCCTAGAAAAAA
>JAXQGS010001145.1:0-11528 GCA_037040325.1 Mucor sp. M7501 | reverse complement strand
TACATGCTCCACAATTGCAGCATAATTCACAAATCATGTATTAAAAGGCCGTGCTTGATCCAACGGATCAACAACAAGATTACCCAACAATAATATATAAAAGTAATGGAATCACTGACACCTACTAAACTGCTGTCAGATAAGAGATGTAAACCAAATAGTATAAATAGAGACGTAGAATATACATTTATTGCACATTATCCTATTTTCAAATAAAGAAGGATTTTAACAGTATTCTTTATCTGCTTTTTCAACCCCTCTTTTACTGCAAAATGATCTGATCTGGTCTTTGCTTGAACCAAATGCTTTTCGCGCATTCAGATATCCGGTTTAAAAATGATGCACCAACTTTTACCAATAGCATCTGCTCAAAATCAATGAATTTCTAAACAAGCTGCGACAGTATGTACCCGTTTGAAGTCGCCCCGTTGTACTGTTAATTATAGACGCATACGTTACTGGAAGTAATCACAATGGTAGTATAACGCTGTCTAAATAACCTCCCTTCATTTGAAATAAGAGACCTCATATTACTTGATCCGGAGCATGCAATGCACTCTTAACACGTTAAAGAGGAGGTTATTCGTTGTTGCATTGACATGGTAGGATGAAAATTAGACGATTTATGCTTGTTCAACGATTGTCAAGCTATAGACATGAGTATATTATCATTGTGTAATGCATAATAGACTGAAGGAAGCATGTCTATCTTACGATACTATACTTCAAATGTCTGCTTTTCATTGATCATTGAGTCTGTTTGCCTTAATAAAGCAACAAAACCAACATTGATAAATGCAACACTTTCAAATGTATATATAAAAAGACGTGATAATACGTGTGGCAATGAATAAAAAACTGTGGCTAGAAGCATTGCTTGTTTATATACATTGACAGGGCAAGTCCATATTCCAAACCTGTCCTATCATCATCAACTGCTCTGATTTGAGACATTGTGAATTCAGGAACGAGAGAGCATGATTTGAAGATGCGCTTTATTATTGAACACTGGTACAAACAGGGCATAGTCTATCGCAAATGTTTATGGCTCATGTATGATAAGAAAGAACAACATTGGAATGATATCATGTATAGCGCAGTTGGTTAGAGGCAGTCATTGAGGCTATAAATTGTGGTGTGATAATTGCCTCAGACTAGCTAGTATGCCCTCAAGGTGGGAAAAATGACTTGTGATGTAAAATAGAGACCCTTCTTTGTATCAACTTGTATAGATGTGCTTTTATACGCATGTATATCTTTCAGATGTTTTGTCTCTCAATAAAATTACATTACTTTTTTTATCATCCTGCAACCCCACACTCGAACTGCCATAAATAAACGATTTACCGTCAAACAGGGGTCATTTACACGATATGGCAGGATATACATGGTGATACCCGAGAAAAAGATAAACTATTATACAAAAGATATGATCCTGTGTAACACCCCACATCAGAGGAGAAGAAAGGATCTTATCTTTATAGAGCTTAATATCAAATGTGTGGGAAAATGGTCGATACCGAGAACACTACAACTGATAACGACTTGCAATTATTCATCGCATTGACAAAGCTGCTTTAAAGATTAGGCGAGGCAACGCCATTGCGGATATACTCTGTGCGATTCCAATAAGCGGACACAGTCTCATCACGGAGAACATGGTCCTTGAAGAGTTCAGGTTTCAATGCTGCTAAAAAGGTAAGATGGGAGAGCAAGACTACATCAGCCCAGCCAGCTATATGCACAGAGAAATATATGAGTCAATGTTTGTCAAGTGCTGCCAAGTGTGTTCACATTACGTTGTTCGCCAGCGACAAAAGGAAATTCCCTGAGATGAGCGCTGACTGTTGCAATACCAGACTTGAGCTTGGCAATGTTCTCATTGGCATCTCCAGCAAACTGCTCCATCGTTTTGCCCTTCATCCAGGACTCACGGTCCTGTCTGAACCAATCCTGCACTGCTTGATCGCCTGCGCATTGGTGAATGTCTAGTAAAGCGAGTCTAAAGATTGGCGTATTGATGTGCTTTTCTGAATAGTTTTGAAAGAACTTGTGGGTGGCAACATTGCCATGGAATAGAGAAGGGTTGCTGGGAAATTGCTCCTCCAAATAGTGAGCAATGTGCCATGAGTCAACGACGGGTTTGTCGTTGTGAACAATAATAGGGACAGTGGGTCTTTTGTCACTCTTACTACAAAATGGTTAGCCTATTGAATCATAGAGTCGACATGTGCAGTGTACTTGCGTGATTGCAGGAATTACAGTTTTAATGTCATTGAAATTAACCCACTTTGTTTCATAAGGGATTTTCTGGATGTGTGTATGCAAATGATTGCTTAAGCGTGAGGCATCATTAGGGCACGTTTGATGACTTGTACCTTGAGGTTCAATGCATAGCGCGTTTTGCATGTATTGGGCGACCATACCAATCCAGGCTTCTTGAGCAGTTCAAGATCATAAAAGACGACACTATGGTTGTTTGAAAGCATGGGAAAATAACAAAGAGAAATTATAGGAGAGAAGGAGCGCAACGAAATTATACAACTGTGGCTTCCATGTCCAGGCAGGTCAGAAGACGCATGTGTTTAGATAAGATTCCGTCGGGCCTAGTGATTGGCTGTTGGTAATTGCTCACTTATCAATTATTGGCCTCAACATGCATTTGCAGTTCCTTGAACTTCCGTTGCAAAATGTTAAAAATGGCTACATTGGATCAGGTATATAACGAGCGAGGTATTTTGGTTTCTCTCTTCTCTTTCTTCTTTATCTTTTACCATTTGCATTTTAATATATATATACCATGTCGCTGCCTCCTCTCGTCTTCTTTTCTCTTACCCCAGAAGATGACAATGATGATCTGTATCCCACATCACCCCAGGATTATGAAAATGAAGAGTGTACCTGGATTGACGACTCTGAATGCCAAGAAAACCTGTTCCAAATCATCTCATTGACGCCAGAAGAGACCATCATTGACAAAGACAACCACATCCAAACATCGTGCAAGCTCTTCTTTGAGGAATTGGGCTATCTCACCGAAGAACCAGAGCCCATTGATCCCAATCGTGATTATGAACAAGAGGCAAAGGATCTCTTGAGCCAGCGCGATAAAAAAGTCCGCCAAAAGCATGTAGATCTGTTTTGTTTGCCTTCGCTGGATTCCTCAAGGTCTGGATTATCGTCGTCTTCGTCGTCGATTCATCATGAGCATCACATTGATATCAGATCACCCCATTATATGGGTCAACCGCATCATACTACAAATACCAGCAAAGACCCCAATCTGTCATATCACTATGGATATCATCATCATCACAATTATCACCATCATCTTCATCATCAACCAAGACCAAGTAGACTGCATTAAACCTGCCTACTCCCCCCCTCTCTTTCATCTACTACTAGTACATATATATACCCCTTTCTTGGCTACTTTGTTTGTCTCTCCCTCTTTACATACTTTATTTATTTACTTGAATAAAATTATCCTATTTAATAATTTTCCTTGGCTGCTTTGGCTAGCACTTCACCCGTTCTCTTGATGACGCCCATATGAACAATGCGATCACCAGCCATGGCCACTGGATTGGAGCTGCGTCCTATAACGACACCTGTGCAGGGAGAAAAGTACTCATCAATGACATTGCCAAACATGTTTTTGATGCGAGCAATGATCTCTCCCTTCTTGACGAGCTTATTCACGCCTGGATACACCTCCAAGAGGCCGCCCGTCTTTGTGTAGAGCTGTCAAATGAGAGAAAAGGTATGTAAGTATGACCAGCAACAAGTCTCTTTTTGCTCGCACTTACCCAGAATCCTCGTGAACACAAGACGGTGTGAGGTGGTCCGTTCAGGTTTTCCTCGTTTGCCAGCGTCTTGATTTCATTCATGTTGATGTTTTTCAAATCGTACATTTCAAAGTGATCCAAGATACGCATAACACCCATAAAAGACCACTATGTAACTAGCGTCAGCACACGAAGCTCAATTCAACTCTTTTGATTGCCTTGCCTGGATATATCGGTCCTGAAATGTTTGCGGGTTACCTATTTCAACTGTAATGGCTTTGATACCGCGTGCAGCTGCAGCTGATCGTAACGTGCCTGAACAACCACAAAAGCACAATTAGAAAAAAAAGAGAACCTTGGGATTCCATTTGTATTCATATACCGTCTTGTCCAGAGTTGTGCAGCAAAATCTGCGGTTGCTGTAACTTTGCCATTTTGGCGCCCAAGGGATCATTCTAGTACAGTGGGTGTCATTAGCTATGCTGCGTAAACTGCAGATGTATATATACTCACCATGTCTGCGCGAACATAGTACGAATTGATTCTGCCAAAACTAGCCGTGTGCAAATCGACCATGTAGTTGAACTGGGAGATAATCTTGTTCATCAAGTGGTCGCAGAACACTTGGCTTGCATAGCCATCGCTTTTTCCCGGAAACTGCCGGTTGAGATCACGTCCATCGGCAAACTCGCGCTGAAACTTGAGGAAGCCCCACACATTGACACAGGGCACAGCGACCACCGTCCCTTTTAGTTTGTTGACATCGATTTGAGAGATGACTCTAAATGTAAATATTTGCGTCAATCGACAGCACTGCATATCCGTTCATGCCGTCCTCTACACTTGCCTGTGGATACATGGCACGCCGTTCAGCTCGTTGCCATGGACGGCTGCAGTGATACCTACAACTGGGCTGTACCAGCGTGTCAGCATGTATCTAAATGCCTCATTGCCCATAATGCTTACCCATCTTCTGTACCACGACAAACAATGATTGGGAGTTTCAACCACTCGCTCAGGCCCTGTGTCATCATCTTGATCCAGGCAGTGCTAATCGTGTTTAACGGGAACTCGTCCACTTCTAGTTTATCTCGCGTTACGGGTGGTGGCATATCGGTATCTTTGTGTATCAATGCAAATGCGGGTGGCTCATAAATGGCATTGGGATCAAAAGACTCCATGTTGATAAGACTATCACGGCGCTCCAGTCCCATTCGCTTGGGCTGCTCGTCTGACACTTCCATGGCGCTCAGCTTGTTGTCCAGCTCTGCGGTGGGTGATTGAGCGGTGGGGGCTTTGACAGAGCTGCCCTCCTGCTCCATGGGTACAAGCAGGCTAGGACGGCGATTGGAGGGACGTCTTTGGCTGGGCACGATACCGTCATTGTTGCTGAACCGTTGTGGAGGCGTCTCTTCTTCTGAAGGAGCAGTGGCAGTAGCACCTTGCGCTTGTGATTGCGACTGCAAGATACCGCCAAACGTCTTGCCTTCTTCGATTTGAATGACGACGACCGTGGCCTCTGTGGCATTCTCATTAGTAGTTTGTCCGTCGTCTCTACTGCTGCATACAAATTACATACCGACGCCACTATAGGCAGACTGGCCTACTTTGTTTGTTGCATTCAGCAGAATGCTGGTTGGGCTTGCGTCTTCATCGCGTTCTACAAACAGGGTTTCGCCCTTCTTGAGCTCAAACTTTTGATTGTGTGTGTGATTCTCATCCAAAATGACGCTGATGAAACCCTCGACTACGTAGACCAGAGCAAACGCGCCAAACAGCATGTTCTTTCCAGAGTCTACATCGCCTTGCAGATCCGTCTCAAACGAGCCAATCTTTTCAACCCTGACCCGAGCCTTACCCAACTCACGTCGAAGCATGAATTGCAAGCATGAAACAGGCGAATTGGACAATTTGCATGTAGTGGCCCTAGACGTACACGTTGGGAATTAGGCACTGTAAGCACCACACATCAGGCATGTTGATATAGCCTACCATTCTCCTTGCCACGAGTACGGGAATAAAGGCTGGATCTTGGTCAATGTCTCTCCGCCTTGATGCGACAGTGAAAAGTAGGCTTTTGACTTGTTGTCATCGTCTGTGGGCAAGATCACGGTCGTACTATATCACATATCATCACAGATTAAGCCAACCAACCCCTTTTTTACTTTACCAATTCACTTACCAGTCGTAGCCAGGAAATAGCGAGTAGCTACAGTTGGCGTGCATTGTGTTTGTGCTGAATCGCCAAAAGAACTCGTCCTTGATAAAGTCCTTATCAGGCGGGTAGATGGCAATTTCATCCGTGGTGCCTAGGCCGTTCTTCCACTGCTGAGAATGATAGTCGCTTCTGTATACATTCATGCGTGAGTAGACAGCGGTGCGTGTATTGCCAGCAAACATGACTTACTCGGGTTTCAAGACAATGGCCTGTATGAGCGTAGGATCGGGCGATTCAGACTGAAGCAGTGGACCCTCTTTATCCGATTCTTGGTTCTCTTTGGATGTGGCAGACATGTGTGTTGGAGCTGTGAAAGAAAGGGAAAAAGAAAGAAAGAGAAATAAAAATACAGGTTTTTATTAATTTAATAAATACTACATGGCAGACAGATGTTGGTGTGAATATGCACGCATGGCTTCACTATGCGGCAGTGGTCGATTTGGCTGTTGTGGTAAAACTGCCGCCCAATGGGAGAACACCAAAGTCGTCTGCATTGAGCCCACGTTGTTTCATTGCAGCTTCCAATCGCTGAGGGGGATCTTGCACAGGCTCATCCGTCAGCACAAATGTGCCCCAGTGGATGGCGATCTATAGCACGCATTCAAATTGAGCCCATATGCTTTCTACTACAACGGCATCTACTTACAGACTGTTTGCTCTTGATATCTCTATGCACATCTACAGCATCCTCAGGGGAGCAGTGGAACGGCGACATGAACCATCTGGGAGAGTAGGCGCCAATGGGGATCAATGCCAAATCAAAGGGGCCAATTCTATCACCAATTTCTGATGCGTACAGCATGAGTCGATGGTGGATACAGTGATGCAAAAGATGAGCCTACATACCTTTGAATGCAGGACAGTGGGGCAATGTGTCTAGATATTCGTAATTGTACTCTGACTCGGGCTTGGTGTTGGGAGGAATGCCTCGGTAGCCTGTATCGCTGCTCACACGTATGTCAGCCGTCAAACTCTATATGATTCATCCATGATGGCTTACCCTCCAAAGAACACTTTGCCGTTCGTTGGCTGTCCCTGCTTGTCCAAGGCTTCCACGCTCCACGAAGACCACAGTGTCTTGTCCTTGTCAAACGGCGTTCTGCCAGACTGGTGCTGAGCTGGAGTGCATGTCAGTCTGATCTGCTCCTGAGTCTTGTCCTTGACAATGTGCACATTATCCCACCAATCCAACTCAATGACACGATCGTTGCCTGCACTGTCCACCTTGTTGGTCAAGGAGAACCACTTTTTGTTGCCCAACGGGACGTAGAACTTGCAGTTGGGGTAGAGTGTGTCCAACTGCTTGAGGGTGTTGAGATCCATGTGGTCGTAGCTGGTGAGTGATACCAGTCAGTCTGAGGTATGCTGACGGCTGGATGACATGCTAGACTTACTGGTTGTGTGAAATGACGACAGCGTCAATGGGAGGCAGTTCAGAGAGCTTGCATGGCGGCTCCGTGTATCGCTTGGGCCCTCCAAACTGAACCGGCGAGCATCTGTCTGAAAAGATGGGATCAAAGAGCACATTGAACCCTCTCAGCTGCAACAAGACACACGCACTAGGATAAAAGACACAGCTGAATACCAGCATCACAGGCAAACAAACCGTGTCAACTTACTGGCCCATCCAGGTGGCTGTAATATCGTCATTCAGCTTTTCGTCGCTGCTCTTCTTTATCAAGTTCCAGTTGATGTCTACTTTTTGAGGCAAATCGCTAGGTCGAATCTTCTTTTCGGTGCCTCTAATATCCATGCTCCAAAACAGTTTTGGCAGAGCAGTGTATGAAAAGTGGGTGTAAGATGGCCATGGATTCTTGAACTTGTTGCCATCGTGGTGGTCCTTGTTGTTGTTGCTACCTTGGGCATGCACGGGTGCAGTGCGAATCGTAGAGGTTGTCATTATGGCAATTGCAGCTGTAGTACTTAATACTCGTTTGAGCATTTTCTCGCTTGAATATTTGGAAAAGAAGCCTCTGTATTTATATCCACGATACACACAATATGTGCGCTCATTCGGCCCAGTCAACGCTTGTGTTATCGAGATCAGACGGATTGTCTCCTCCCGAAAAAGGAGATTGGCCGCGTAAGATTTCACAGGAAAATAGCTTATTTAAGACCTTGGAGAGAGACATGTGCCAGGTAAACTTGGCCCTGTATTGCGTCAATATCTAAAACTGCGTAGAGCTATGCAAGTATGACATCCAGCGATGCATTACTATTTGCATTTCTACTCTGTTGTATCAAGATTGCTATTTTGCGCCACAGCATACATTGCCCCAGCAGAGACTGTGTGGTCATCTGAACGGATGCTTGTGGTTACTGTCAAAACATTGTACGGTACTTTTTACATCTTTCTCCGCGTTTCACTTTCTCCTCCTCTTGAATGGCATATATTCAAGTGGTAATAGGAGGGAATGCAAGTGTGCTGTCTGTCCGTGTATGAATTATTTTCATTGATACAGATGCAGAGCTTTGTATTGGCAAAATTAGATCCACAACCGTAGGTAGTGTGTGATATAATTCAACATGTGTCCAATCGGCCCGTACAAATATTTTATTAGGCAAGCACAGACATTCATCTCTAGCTATATTCATACAAATGCTATATTATGCTAATATTGATCCCAAGCTATCATGTTTTCTATAATAAACCATGTCTTTTTGTTCAGTAAAACAGTGCATTTATGTCTTCCAATGATTTGCCCGATGTCTATTAGATAGCCTGATGAATATACAAGACGCTATATCAACAACATGGTATTCTATACGTACCTCAGGTAGCCATCTAACTATACCTATCCACAATAGAATAGATATACCAGCATACAGCCAGAACGTGCCTGCAGCCGATAATGCATTTGTCATAGAGAGAAATGTAGACGCCACTATCAGATTGCATACCCAGTTTGTAGCTGTAGCTATACCATTTGCTTTACCACGCAGCGACAATGTGAACAGCTCGCTTTGAATAATCCATGGAATGTAGCCAAGACCAGTAGCATATGAAGCAACATAGGCCGTCAATGAGAAGAGTAGCATAAAGGTAACGAGACCGTCAGATGCTTTCTCAGGGCAAGTAGCATTTACAGTAGACAGCATGGTGGTGGCATTTGAAATGGGCGCACATGTATTTTGATCTGCGGACCAGCCACAGCGATCATCCAAGATACAGCGAGAGCAATGGCTAGCGTAGTCCACGCATTCTTCTTGCTTTGGGATAAACCCTCCTTGTTGTACAGCAAAGGAGCCACCTAGTGCGAATAAGCAGACAATCATGGAGAGCATGGTTATGACAAGAATGCGACGACGACCACCTTTGTCGATCAATGCCACTGCAATCATGGTGAATACCATGTTGGTCACTGCTACAATGAGGGCCACCACTGTCGAGTTTTGATGGTCTTGAAAGCCTGCCATTTGGAGGATGGTTGCGGCATAGTACATGGCTGTATTGAACCCTGATAGCTGTTGAGCAGCTTGCAGCATGCATGCTATGAAAAATGTCATATACCACATTAATATAATGCAACCTCATTGTTGTGTATACCTACCAATAAGCAGTGGTTTGAGGTTTTGGCGTAGTAGAAAGTCTCGATATGTCCCCAGACTGCTTTGAAGCATATCCTTTTGTATAGTCTCAATTTCCTGATCAATAAACCTGTCAGACACAGATGAGCCATAGATCCTTTGCAGTGTTCGCTTTGCTTCAGCGAAGTCATTTGTGGCTACCATACGACGAGGGCTCTCGGGCATGAATGGCATGATGATGAGCTGAATGACGGCAGGAATAATGCCTACGCCAAACATATACCTCCAACCACTAGGCCTTTTTGCATAAACAATGTTGACAACATAGGCCATGACTTGACCAAATGTAATGACAAACGTGTTTAAGGTTGCGAGCTGGCCACGAAAGCTTTTGGGAGCAACCTCACCTACACCAAAAATCAGTCATCCTGTAAAATTATGCCTTTATCACCAGACTTACTGATGTAGACGGGAATAACCATAGACGCAATTCCAACGCCCAGCCCAACAACCAATCTTCCTGAAAGTAATGCTGTATAGCTCATTGCAAATGTAAGCATTAAGGAACCCACGATGAAAATAGAGGCGGCACATAATACGAGCGGCTGTGTGTATCATGATGTTGCATAAATAAGTTGAATCCTTGCGGTCATTCCGTCAAACAAACCTTTCTACCAAATCTATCTGATAGCTATGGTTGAGCAGATATTTAATATCATCCATTCCCAGATTCAATTAAAGAAAGTATCCTTACCAGACCGGCAAAAAAACCACCAAAAATGGCTCCCAAGGTGGTTGCGCCAACTATCCATTCTTTTTGCCGTGTTGACATGATGAAATCAGCCTGTATGGGTTGCAATGCTCCAGATATCACTAACGCAGTTAATCAGACCCTCGTTGCTGTGCAATTGACGATATTGACTGTACCTCCTGTATCGTAACCAAACAAAAATCCACCTATACAGACACAAAACACAAGCGCATATACAAATAGAGTCCTCTTCTCTACATCTGCATCTACTATATCGTGGTCTGCTTCAAAGCTGTCGCTGCCATCACCTACTGAAGGGATTCTCTCATAGTGTCGCTTGTTGTTGTTCACAGCATTGTCCTCTGTCAACATATTTTGTGAATAATATTTGTGTAGATGGGAGAATGTGGACTGGAGCAAGCAGCTTTAAAATTTGGAATTCCATCCTCTGCTTTAAAACAGGCTGCAATTGTTACACAGGTAAATCGTGAATCACTATGGCATTTGACCCACTTTATTGGATTTAGTCAACACAAAATCTATCGTCTTCATCCAGCATCTTTATTAACAATCTCAACATCCGTATCCTCAAAATTTATGTCTAGCAGTTCTGCAAAATGTCGATGGAATGTGAGTATTCTGCCGCACCAGAGACTGATAGCTTCTTGTATGCGACGGGCGGATTACACTTTATACATTATTAAAGCTTTAAAGCCCTTAGTTATTAATCACAGCGCTTGAATAAAGTCGTAAATAAGTGAATGTGGTTTCTATGATTAGACTTCAAGGGCAACCTTTTCCACTGTTCATCAGATATGGCCAATCCATGTCGATGCGAATCAGAAAGCCATAGCAGAACATCTCACCGAAGCTGCCATCTGAACCCAAGAAATGTGCCCAATAATGACGAAAACCCCGTAGTATACATAGATTTCAAAATAAAGCAGCATGCAATTAAAACCTATAGGATGACACTGGCAGAGATTGAGCATAGCGAAAGCAATTAGACGTCTATATAGTGTCATTTACTATACAAATGGTGATTGCTAGGGCAAAACAGCAGAGCCTGGGCTGGGATTGAATTTCAGAGCTGCCACTGGTTCTCTGGATTCTCGTTTTGGACATCAAAAAACCTTTCAGGGCCAATTACACAAAAGGTTATTATATAAACAACAGGTATTTCTCTAGACCTATACATGCAAAATTGGACGAGGAATCCAATGGTGTTAATTTCAAAGTGATC
>JAXQGS010001144.1:0-11588 GCA_037040325.1 Mucor sp. M7501 | reverse complement strand
TTTTTCTTGAGCGCTGCAAACGCCCAGATTTACGCAATTTGCCCAACTCCAGAGGTGGGCAAATTTAAGGTTTTTGGGCGTTTGATTTTCTAAACCTCATTGGCAGAACATTTACCCAAAAACAACTTTGGCCACCCTATTATTAACATCAAATTTGATGGTCTGTAGTTTCTCATCTAGCGAAAAAGTGCATTATGCGGACAAGAGGAATACGCAAGAAGCTTGGATCGAGTTAGACATTGCCTCAATTTCAGATGTGCAAATGGTCAAGCTATGCTTGCACCTTGAGACACATACACCAGCCTACATCAACACTTACCTCTGCTCATACACTCCAAGTTTCAGGCAATCCCTGCCTCGAAATCTCCAAATTTAATGGACTGGTGGATATAAGAATGTCTCCAATCTCTTAATTCAAATGAGGAAAGACTTCAAGTAGTGATTCTAGAAAACTAAACTTTGGTGGATTCGAAAGTGTCTCTTGTATTGAAATTCTCTTAAAACTGAGTCTCTTAAATCGAGATCCCAATGGTATGTATATGGAATGTGTCCTGGATATTCCAAATTTACATTTGAAGCATCCTTGGTTTTAGCTGATTACTAAGTGCAAACTCATCATGTTTTCTTTATATGGCCTATTTATGATAAAGACATTGCTATTTCTTCTAGTTTTTGTAGTCAATATCATTAACGGGAAGAATGCGTCTGGCAAGATTTCATTGTATTTAAAAGAGCTATCATAGAGCATCCAGTTGTAAACCTTGTTGTGCGACAAACACAAAATGGGCAAAACAAATAGCCATCCAAGACTATATGTGAAAAAAAAAGCTTACGAATAAACTCGTTACCTGGTGAGTTCTTTAATGTATTCCCAAAAGAAAGGAATCTTATAATTGCAGCATGAATACCTTTCAAGAACGACAAAAGATGCATTGCATGTTTATGATTCTGTAGTCAATGATTACATCTATAGGCCAGAGTTTGACAAATCGAGTTTCCAGATTATCCGAAAATAGAAGGTTGCAATACATTTAAATACTAAAATGCTACTACAGAATCCGCGTACATGCAGCATTTTTAACCTTGCATCTGTACCAATGTGGCGCTTTTATTCAACAAGCTGAATATCAACTGCAAGGTATATACGAAAAGAAAGCTGCCTTGCATTTGCATCTCAATAACTTACCGAGGCAAATGTGAGCGACCCGACTTGAACTTTAAACTTGATATTTTAAGCTTTTCATTTCTCTTGTACTCTAACTGTTTTACTAGATGTAAACAATAAAAAGCCTGTTTGTATACATACACAACAACAGAATACAAAAGAGAAAAACGTAAAATGTCATCAGCTACAAATATTTATCATTAATTAATATGAAATAATAGACCATGTGATAGAAAAAAGGCAAAGTACAATTGCGTGTAAGCCGGGTTTTCCTGATGTTACAATTTTGTTGTTAGATGAACACAACCTGCAACTGTGTGGTATCTTCCAAGGTGTAACTATAAGTGTAAAAAAAGATGAGGGTGAGGGTTCTTAATCATGTGAATACGGCAGACATCTCTGTTATTCTTCTTGACCTTCTTGCACCCGCATTTCAAATGAACTGATAATTCTGAACGATTTCATCGTCTTATAATTTTAACTAAACGATATGTTCATTTCATTTTGTTGCGCATAAATAGGCATCAGGACCAATTAAGCAATTTTGTGGAACAATCAACAAAGAAGCATCTGAATGTATTCGATTTGTTTACCACAAACAAAGAGTTTGCCTACACTGTATAAAGTATATCATTATGTAGAGTCCAACAAAAACAAACAGCAAGCAAACAACACTCGCTAGAACTCGAGACGCTTGCAGAATGCTAACTTTACACAAGACATGGCATTGCATAGACATGCCTTTTCTTTTTACACTAAATACGAGATGTATACCATGTAGCTTTGAGTTAGTAGCAGTTTTAATGTTAATTCTGATACTGCAGCAAATACGATACACAAATAGAGACAAACATCACATAATTAAGCCCTTTGTAGGTGACAAATGTTGCCTTAAATACATCTCAAGGGTGAAGGAGGAAGACGATGGTAACTCAAACCTTTCAATAATGGTAATTCCTCTACGGCCAGACTCTAAATAATGGAAATTTTTTCCATCAGAGTCGTACACATCCCATCCATATCAACCGTTTCTCCTTGCTCCTTGGAGTGCAGTTGATGGCCAGGTCCTGAAGAAAGCCTAGGCTTTGTTCCATCCAAGTTTCATCTGCCCTGAGTAGATCAAAAAAGTTTGCAGTAAATAACTTGTAGGAAAGAAAAGCAACAAGTGCTACGATTTATACAACACATTTGAATGGCATAGCTTCTTTATATTAAAAGCACCATCTTCTGAAAGCTACATATGTATCAATAAGTAAATAGATGCAAAAAGTGATACAAGGGAAGCACGAAATTATGGTTGCAAAAGACCAAATAGACTTGTACACTTATACGCCCTCACAGACATATCACCACCAGTAACAAGATCGAACTACACACAAGTGCTGTTGCACCATTCAAACCATGAATTTAGTCTTTTTTAATTATCAAGCCTTTCTCATTTTCCTCTTCTTTTTCTCTTTCATACTTTTTTTTTTCTTTCATCGTGAACAAAAAGAAATAAGCTTTCTTATCATCAGTAACTTGTACATTATCCCACAAAACCAAGGTTAACTGATACGTATATACACACACACACACATGTTTGAAAAGAGTGAAAAATTCCCAGAGGGATGGTTTTTCATCAAGAACAACAGCAATGGCTATGTCTTGATGGTAGACAACGAATCTCAAGAATCTGGTAGCCATATTGTGCTTGCCACCTTGCGCACCAAGGACTATGCTTCTCAACTTTGGAGACATGATCCCAGCGGCTATCTTGTCAATAAGAAATCTGGTCAAGTGATGGATGTTGCCAAAGGTAAGCTTTGCAAAAAGTGCTACACGGAAATCATCCCGAATGAAGCGCTTATTTAACTTTCTGATCTTCCAAATTTGAATGGTTGTACCTAACTCCGTTATTTCATTTGCATTGTATTGCTACACAGGCACACCAAAGGCTGGCGTCGATATTGTGCAACAAGCTCAAGCTGGTAGCAATGTCAAGGACGATGTAAACTTTCAAAAGTTTGGCCTCTCTCCCTATGGCCACATTTACCTGGCTAACAAGCCCTCTCTCATCTTGGGTATCAAGGAATCGTTCTTTGCTCGTCGTGAAGGGCTCCATGTTCATCTCCAACTGGTTGATAAGCGCCATCTGGATCGCAAGGAACAACGCTGGGATTTTGTACTTCCCGTCGTCAAGGAAACATCAGCAGAGCCTTTGAAGAGAAGTGCTAGCTCCAGCACAGTCAAGAGTACCACTGCCAGCATCAAGGTGCCTGCTGTTGCTCAAATCAAGGAAGATGGTAAGTGAAATAAGAGGTTTTGCCGTCTCAAAGACTAATGCAATATGGCAGACGCTCGCTCAGTTCATTCTACTGCTGAATCTACCTGTTCCAGCATTGATCATGCCGATGCCAATACTGTTCCCACTGGCTCCTTCCCTGACACTGCCTTCTTCTTGAAGTCAGATGCTTCCGGTTTGTATATCAGCATTGAAAATGAAACTTCTGTTACCTCTGGTACTCAGTTGACCATCGACAGTCTTCGCAAGAGAAACTACGATAGTCAGCTCTGGACCTACGATGTCGCATCTCGTCGTATTATCAACAAGTTTTCTGGTCTTGTTCTCGGTATTGAGCGCAATGCAATCAAGGACGGATCCGACATCATCCAAACCACCTCATCTGCTGCTGAAGACAGATCCCAAGCTTGGATTTTATCCCCTGAAGGCGAGATTACGCTCAAGAGCAACGATGGCTTTGTCATTGGTTTCAAGGAAAGCTGGTTCGGTAGTCGCGAAGGTGCTCATCTTCATTTGCAAAAGAGAAACAAGGGCCATCAACATCAAAAGTTTACTGTCGTTTTGCCCATCTTCAAGAAGAGCACCGAGACCACCGTCAAGACTGAACAGCGTGGTGTGTTCCCCGATGGCTGGTTCTTTGTCAAGAGTCAAGCTCGTGGCCTTGTTCTCACTGTATTGGAAACTGGTGTCATTGCTGCCGAGGTGGCTGCTACCAAGCTTGATACTTCCAACTACTCACGTCAGCTCTGGAAATACAGCGAAGGCTACATTATCAACAAGGCTTCCAACATGGTCTTGGATGTTCGCGGTGGTAAATATTGCAGATCATTCATTGACCACTCGGATTAACACAATATAAACAAACAAATAGGCTCCATCGAGAACGGCGCTAGTATCTGCCAGTACACGCGCAAGGAGAAGGACAACAAGAACCAGCAATGGGCGTTGACCCCTGAGGGCGTTATTTACCTCGAAGTCAACAGAAAGTTTGTCTTGACTGTTAAGGAAAGCGAGGCAGTTCGCTCCAAGTTGTACCTGTCCGAGAGAAAGATTGGACACAAGGAGCAATGCTGGAATTTTGTGCTACCTGTATTCAAGAAGAAGCAAAGTAAAGTATAAGCTATAAATACGACAAATGTAGCACAAATGACTAACAAATCAAAAAAACCCGTCTAGCTGCCTCTACTGCTATTACCAAAATCAACACCTTCCGCTATGCTACCTATCCTTCCGGATGGTTCTTTATTCGCTCCTTTGTCTATGGCTCCACCACCGAGTCCCCTCTCGTATTGACTGCAAAGGACGAGCAATCAATCGAATTGACTTTGCTTGACCGCGAGCACTGGCAGCATCAGCTCTGGACATATTCATCCGGTAGACTCATCAACTACGCTACTGATCTCGTCATTGATATTTCATGTAAGTATTCTCAAACGCTGATTTACCCCTGAATTTTTGACGCTAAATCTCGATCCGACTTTGATACAGCCGCTTCTATTGGTGCTGGTCTCATTCAAAGCAAGAGTGCCGCCCAAAAATGGCATATGACCACCGATGGCTATCTCATTTATGGTCAATCCGACGATAAGCTCGCTCTTTCGGTCGAGACTCAAGACAAGAACAAGTACCGTCTTACCGTCTGCAGCCACAAATACTCCCAAGAGCTGCGTTGGGGCTTCTTGATTCCCAAATTCGGCTATCGTTCTGGCGTCCAAACCCTTTCTCAATGGTCCATTGCCATCCTCAAAGAATGGCGTATCACTACCACTACCACCACCACCACCACCACCAAGAAGTTTGTCCACCAACCTGTTGCCGAGTGGCCCCAAGGCGAGTTCTACATTAGCGGCCCTGATGGCCATGCTTTGGCTCCCGAGAAGTCTGAATCTGGATCTGCTTTGGTTATGAAGAGATTGGAGATCAACAGCGAGAGCGTATTCAAATGGACCTTCCGCAACGGCTATCTCGTGCACTGTGCTACAGGTCTTGTCATGCGTGCCCAAGGTAAGCATTCAAATAAGGTTCGCTTGCTTAATTTGTGCAACGCTAATTCGTGTCACTTTTTTCCTCTTTTCTTCCCCACACAGATAACTTTGCTCAAGGCGGTAAGCTTCAACTGAGCTCTGAAGTGAGCGGCGATCTCCATCAGTCATGGACATTGAGAACCGACGGCACCATCATCTCCAAGAAGGACGAGCAATTTGGCCTTGGCCTCGTTCAAGTCAACGGCAGCTGGACCATCCAAATTGTCACTACAAGCTACTACGCTTGGAGAATCCTCTACGGTCGATACGAAACTCGCTATTCCGAGCAAGAAAAGAGGGAGATTTCATACCTGGTCAGCTTCCAAAGAATCGTGTTGACCCTTTGGACTATTCGCAAACGTAAGTACACCAGCGGTCAAAAGGGGGTGGATGTCAAATTGACGCAATTCTATAGACGACGATGTGGAGCGCAAATTGGTCACTCATTCATACGGCGTGTTCCCCAAGGGCTGGGTCTTTATTCGCTCCAAGTGCGATGACAGCCTCCTTATCACTGTGTCTGACAAGAAGAAGGGCGCCAAGCTGATCTTGAGCAAGCTGGATTCCAAGATCTACAGACGCCAACTCTGGAGATACCGCGAAGACGGCTGTCTGGTCAACTTTGACACTGATTACGTGATTGACGTTGCTGGTGGCAAGCTGTTCTCCAACGCCAATATCATCCAATGGAGCCCCAAGTTCTTGCGTTCCAGCCGTAAGAATCAGATGTGGAGCCTCAGTGTCCATGGCCACATTCATCCCCGTGCCAGCTCAGATTTGGTGCTTAGCTCTGCTGGCAACCATGCCAAGGAAGGCGCCGAGTTGAAATTGATCAAGCGTGGTGAATTGAGCCTCGACTACCAACAATGGTCTTTTGCTACCCCCGTCTTTAGCAAATGCACCCACACTACGTTTGCTGCTCAACAAGCTCACAAGGACAGCCTTGTATTTGAAAAGATTGGCAGCAGTTGTTCCATCGCTGAATCCAGCTCAGAACGCTATGAGCGCGTAACCAAGAAGACGATTGTGCGTCGCTGGGGTGTCTTCCCCGAAGGTGGCTTCTTTATCCGTTGCACGCATGGCAGCAAGAACTTGGCATTGACAGTTGAACGCGACGAAGCTACCAGTCGCTACAGAATCGTCATTCGCTCATTGAACTTCAAGGCCTACAAGTGGCAATTCTGGACATACAGCAACGGCTATTTGATCAACGAACAGACCGGTTTGGTTCTTGATGCTCAAGCCAGCGAGGATGTTGCCATTGAAGGCGAGCAATCACAAGTCTACCTCAAGGAGAAGGCTTCTAATGAAGGTCAGTTCTGGGACCTCGGTGTCAATGGTGAGATTCACTTGAGATCCAACGAGAGATTGACTATTGGCGTTGCTCGTTCTGGAGATGCATCCGTTGAGGGTGCTGAGGTAGGTATCAGAAAGGTCAGAATTGTGCGAACTAACGTAGATGGCAAGCAAGTCTCTGCCTTGAAGTCTGATGAATGGTTGCGCTGGTCTTTCTCCAAGCCTGTCTTTGGAAAGCGCACTGGTGCTGCTGCTGCTACTACTACTACTACTGAGGGTGAAGCAAGTCTGGAAATTGAAAAGTGCGAGGAGCATGCTGTTGCTGTCAAGGAGCAAGATGAGGTGCTGAATGACGAGGAGGAAGAAGAGGAGGAAGAAGAAGAGGAGGAGCAAGAGGAAGCTGAAGCTGCATTGAAGGAGGCTGCTGATGATAGTGATTTTGAGATCCAGACACCTATTCAAACACCATCATCTTCATCCAACACATCTGCTTCGGCTGCTGGCGTCGCTATTGTCACTGCTGGCGCTGTTGTAGCTGTTGCTGCTGGCACCACGGCTAATGTTGTGACGAGTTCACCTACTACAGAAGAGAAGGCTACCATTGCCACTGTCACTGCTGTCGAGTCAACTGCCAAGACTGACATGGTAGCTACTGTTGAAACTCCTGCCAAGGTGGATAGCACTACTACTACCACCCCCACTACTACTGCACCTGCTAGCCCCGTCTTGAAGAAGTCTGATTCTGCTAGATCCCAAAAGTTGACTCGCAAGGACTCTTTCCAATTGGAGGAAAACTATGTTCCTACTGGCTTTGAGAAGATTGTTCGCTACAAGTCTCACCATGGCGGTTATCCCACTGGCTATTTCTTCATCAAGAGTTCTTTGCATGGCTATGTTTTGGATGTGGTGGGCGATGTCAAGGACGGTAGCTATGCTGTGTTGACCAGAATGAAGTCTACTGATTTTGCTAGTCAAATGTGGTCTTTCCAAAATGGCTTTTTGGTGAACCTCAAGGGCCGCGTGTTGGTCCTGGATGCTGCCAATGCTGCTCTCGTTGCTGGTGAACGTGTTCATCTTACTACGCGCAATACCAAGGCCGAAGGTTTCGATGATCAGGTCTGGGAATACTCTGCTGAGGGCTATATCCATCTCAAGTCCAAGCGCTCCTTTGTTTTGTCTCTCAAGGAAACCAAGCGTTCTGACAAATACACTGAAATCGATGTCTATGTTCAAGAGGCCAAGGCTCTCGTCAAAAAGCAAGCTCGCCCTGAACAGCACTGGGAAATTTTGGTGCCTGCATTGATCCCTGTCAGCCAAGGCGAATCTGGTGTCAAGATTATCGAATCTGGAAAGATTGAAAAGGTCACTAGCTCGGCCTCTGCCATTATCTCTTACAAATGGCTCAAGGAGACCTACTGCCACAAGGTTACCTCTCAAAACCAATGGCCTGGCACTGAAGGCTGGTTCTTTATTCGCTTCGGCAGTGAAAACCACTTCCTTGCTGCTGGTGATTCTGCTCAAAGTCAAGTTGGACTCTACGAAATTGCTCACGAGCTGGACTACAGAAGATTCTTGTGGACTTATATTGACGGCTATTTGATCAACTACAGATACATGCTTCGTCTAGTTTTGAGTACTTGTAAGTATAAGCAATACGTGACCGATTCAAAGACATTGCCCTAACACCCATTCTTATGCAGCTCATCGCTGGATCTTGTCAAACTCTCATAGCACGCTTAACCAAAAGTTCTACATTCATGCCAATGGATCCATCTCTGTCAGAATCTCCAAGACTGTCTACTACATTCGCTTCATTCGCACCAAGTCTGGCGCTTACACTTTGGACGTCACTTCTGATTGTGCTTCCAAGGAGTCTCAAGGATTGGAGCTTCATATCCCTGTCATCTCGGATGCCGAGTACCAGAAGAAGTCTGTGTTGGCCATCTCGTCTGCTAATGCTTGGATTCGTAAGCAAAAGTCTGATTGGAGCATCTTGACTAGCACCACCGTCCGCAGAGGTGTGTTCCCTGCTTCCGTTTGGTTCTTTATCAAGGCTACCTACAAGGGCTCTGACGAACTGGTTCTATCTGTCCAAGAGTCTAGCTCTCAACTGGTATTGAAGAAATTGGACTTCAAGTCTTTCAAGAACCAACTGTGGACTTACAACGACGGCCTTTTGATCAATTATGGCAGCAAGTTTGTTGTTGATGTTCAAGGTAATTTGAGCGGTATACAGTTGTGTGTAGATTGCGTACTGATAATATGTTGTGTGTCTGTAGGTTCTGTTGCCGTGAAGTCCAGCATTGTCCATGCTGCTGAGGCTGGTGTCAGCACTCAAAAGTGGTACTTGACATCTGAGGGCCGTATTGAGCTTGATAGCCACGATTTCCATGTTCTTGGTTGTGAAAGCTTCCAGGATGGTGCTCGCATCTTGCTTGGTTCCTCCAGAACATCAAGCTCTGTCAAGATTGTTCAATGGAGATTCTCTACCCCTGTCTTTGGCAAGAGAACAGCTACTACTACTGCTACCAATACCATCACTGACATCACCAAGGAGATCGAGAACGGTGCTATTATCGAAGGTGCCAAGGAAGTTGAATCTACCAACAAGTCTCAATTGGCTCTTACTCGTAGAACCACCAAGCACTCTTATGTCATTTATCGCGAGTCTCGCTTGATCATTCGTTGGTGGAGAATCATCTTTATTCGTCGTCTCTCTACATGTCGTACTCAAAAGGAATATCTCCAAGTCATTGAACAATACCGCCAAATCTTGTACAGCCGTTTTGCTCAATACTTGGAAGTTTACGGTTCCTCTGTCACCAAGGAAGAACGTAGCGCATTGGAGGCTTCCATCGAAGAAACAAAGTCTACTCTCGAGACTGAAGTGTTTACCAAATCAACCACTTATCTCAAGACATTGAAGTCTGACGAAGAAGTCTCTTCCAAGCAACTCGATGTGTCTGCCATTGTCAGTAGCTGTTGTCACTCTATCGATAGCAAGTATGAAGCCATCATCACCAAGGCTGAGAAAGAGTCTGCTGTCACCAGCGACACCACTACTGCTGTCTCTTCTGGCCAACAAGTTGTGAAGCACTACGAATCTGAATCCGAAGCCGTGGATAGTGTTCTTGTTATCGTAGACACTATTCAAATTACTATCCGCTACTGGTTTAGAACTCTGTACTTCCGCGTTTCTGAGGCCTCAAAGAAGGGCGCCAAGAAGGAAGAGATTGACATCTTGATCAAGAAGTCTCAGCAAGATCTTCAAAGCCAATTGACCAAGATTAGCGAGACTACCTCCACTTCTTTATCTGGCTCTGCATCCCTCTCTGAAGAGTACAAAAAGACATTTGAAAAGTCTGTTACTGCTGTCATTGAGAAGTCCAAGTCTGAAATTGACCATTTCGTCTCCAATGTGGATGTCTCTACAGTTACCACTGTTGACAACTGGAACAAGTTGACTGGTGCTATTGATAATACTTTATCCTTGAAGTTCCACGAATGCAAGAACACTGTTCAAGAGGTCGATGTCGTTCACGAGATTGAAAGCAAAAAGGAGGAATCTGTTCAGGTCACCGAGGAAGAGGTTGAAAGCTCCAAGCTCGAGATTGTCACGACACTTGCCGAGTCAAAGGCCTATATTATTTCTTGGTTTACCAACATTTACAAGGATATCTCTTGGTCTGTCGAATCTAGCTCCAGCACAAAGGAAGACACCCTGACCATTGTTGACGCTGCTGAGCTTGACATCATCTCCAAGATTGACGAGTCTGTTGCCTTGTTGAGTGTCTTGTCTTCTAGTCTCACTTATCTCTCATGGACTGAGCGTCGCCGTCTGGTTACATACTATATTAGTATGAAGACTTACCTCTTGGCCAACTTGAAGAGATTCAGAGTTTCTATCGCTGATTCTGACAAGGAATCCATCCTCAAGATTTGCCAATCTACTTTCAGCGAGCAAGAACAAACTGATATTCTCAAGAATATTGACTACATTTTGGAGAATGTCTCTGTAACCACCACGACTACTACCTCAACTACAGCTTCTGGAGCCATTGTTACCGAAGAGAAGGAAAGCAAGGCTGTCGACATCATTGTGAAGGATACAGACTCTATTGCTGTGGGTGTCATCTCCGGCAGCGAGACCATTTCTCAAGTTGAAGCCATCACCAAGGATTCAGGTTCAATCTCTACTGGTGTCGCTCATGGCGAAACCGAAACTTCATCAAAGGTTGACGTTATTACAAGTGGCTCGGGATCTGTTACTGTGGGTGTTATCTCTGGCGAGATCATTGACGACAAGGAGGCTGCATCCATCGAAACTGACATCAAGAAGTCTACTTCCGCAGCTGTTGACGTTATCGAAACAGAGACGTCTTCATCCGCTGTAATCAAGGATACCGAAGTAGAAACTATTATTTCCGGTGACAAGACTGAATCTACCACTGTGGGTAAGGTTACTGACGACACCAAATCCAACATCACCACTGGCGTGGCTACTGGTATTGTCGTTGGTGTTGCTGCTGGCATCGCGGCTGAGGTAATTTCCCATGGCAAGGAGTCTTCTTCTAAGGTCGATATCATTACCAAGGATTCGGAATCTGTCACTGTCGGTGTGGTTGAAGAAACCAAATCCACTACACACAACGACGCTTCCGCTTCCGTTGGCATCATTGTAGGCGGTACCTCCTCTGAGACTGACCACGCCACTAAAGAAACTGATACCACCACTATTGGCATCATTGCTGGCGAGAAGGACACTACTACCACTACCACAGAAGTCATTGAGAACGAGTCATCTTCTGTTGATATCATC
>JAXQGS010001143.1:0-11624 GCA_037040325.1 Mucor sp. M7501 | reverse complement strand
TTTGAGCTTAGGAACACCTTAGTAGAAAACTTCATTTTCGAGGTGAAAACCTCCATCATTCAAAATCATCAATTTTTTCTTTGCTACCATAGGGCCGAAATGACCAAAAATCGATGATCAACCCAATCCCTAAAAAATTGCTGAAAAGTAATCCATACCCTAATGTCAGGTCGTAGAACACGATTACACTTGCTTTGAGGCCAAGATTGTGCTTCGTTGGCGAGATACAGGTGATTTAACCTCTTGATTCTACAGTGGTAAATACATTTGAGGGATGCTCACTGAACATTGGGCCTATTAACATCCAATTTGGTGGTCTGTAGTTTAGCATCTAGCAAAACAGTGCATTATTAAACTCTTTGTCCGTTAAAAAGCGTGAATTTCCCAGAGGATTTCTACACAGATTTACCCAAAATCAATGAAAGAACTGCTTTCATAGTAGATATCGAATCGATTGACTGGCATAGTGTGATTTGACGGATGAAGGAAAAGGAGGATGTCTCTCGCCTGACTCTGATATAGCTTTCCTTTATTGTTAGAAACTACATATCGTCCAACAGATAGACATAATTGATCCATTTCGTAAGATTCAACTTTGCATTATTTGAGTAAGCCCGCTGTAGGCACGAGTTGTGCACCCCCTTCCTCTCTCTCCTCATAAACAATCAAGATGGAATAAAACTCGTCCACTGTTGAGGTTCTACTACTATCCAAATCATCGGCATGAAATGTGAGACGTTATCGTGTTGATTCAATGCATCATTGTAAAATGATTTGTTTGCATAAACACAAATCGTGAGTCGAGTGTTTGAAACGATTGGTCAAAACCGTCAATTAACAATGAATTCAACTAGACAACATGTATATAAAAGACCACAGACAATGCCTTTTCAAAAACACACATACCTTTCTCCACTCTTCTATTCCAAATGAAATACATCTCTTGTATCAGCGCTCTCTTGGTTCTTTTCCTCACTCAATGTGTGGTCTTTACACAAGCAGGTTTGGCTCCAACCAAGCATTACGATGAATGCGATTGTTTCGTTTACCGCGGAGGGGCCATCTGCCCTGGATCTACCTTTCAGTTTGAAAATGAAGGCAAACATGGCTATTGCAAGGAAAAAAGACTGGATGCCAATGGCAAATGCAAATGCTATGATTGCGACTCTTGTTACTTGATCAACCTGTTTGACTATCGCTAGCTCGTGTATTATTTATTTAAATTGCAATAAATGGCTGTATTCCTCCAAATCAGGAGTATCACCAAGTTCTCTGTATTCAATGTCTGTGTTGGGTAACAATTTCTGCAAGAATTGTTTGGATCTGTGCTTCTCGTCTTCCTGACCTTTCAGCGCCTGTACTTCCAGGTAGCACTCTTCTAGCACAAGCTTCTTCACCTTGGTATCAAAGGGCTTCTCGGAATCTCGCTTGATCACCAATGTAAAGAAATCCATCTGCATGGATTCCAGTAATGGCACAGATGCCAAAAGGTCGTCCAATGGCACACGATTACTTTGGGGGTTATCCACTTCTTGTTTTGACTGATTGATTCTTAAATGCTTTAATTGCTTGATGTTGGAAAGATGTTTCAAAAACTTCTTCTCTGCTCCGTGTCCGTATGTCATGTTCTCGTAAGACACATCCGACAGGGTCAGCGAAGTCAATGTGTGTATTTGCTGTGATTTCATGAGTAGCTTGAAAGATTCTTCGGCAAAGTAGCCAAGCTCAATCTTTTTCAGCTGAAGTTCAGTGTTATCCATTGCTTTGACGATGGCAGGCGTCAGCTTAAAGCAGTCGGTGCTGTAGAATTCAAGTTTAGGAGCCTGCTGGATGAGCTTGACCATACCCCTTGTCTCCGTGTAGATGATTCGGCTATTGTTCATATCCTCTGCCTTGTTGATAATCAGGTTCTTGAGATTGGGGTATTTGTGGGAAAAGTAGATCAGCCATTGATCAAAGTTGAGTACACTGGTAAATTCTTCAATAAACAGCGTCTCCATTTTCTCTGCAGGCTCTATTGTTTCATTGAAATTACCCAGTGGCAAACCGATTTGTGTAAGAGACAGCACCTCTAGGTTTGGCAAGTGTGTGTGTAGCGTCTCCATGTGCTTAACGGTGATATTGATGTATTTGAGATCCAGTAGCTTGACATTGGGGCAATTCTCCAGATAGTCGTACAATGCAAACTTCATTTCTTCGTCATCCATGCCCATCAAATTGAGACTGAGGTTCTTGAGTTGAGGACAAGCGACGTTGGCTAGCAATGAAAAGGTAGCGACAGGTGTTCCAAACTCTTGCAACAAAGTCAGTGTTTTAGCCCAAGGCTTGAATGCTTTGCACACTTCCTTGTCATCATAGTCGCGTAGAGGTCGGTTTGTGTTGAAATAGCTAAACTCCTTGATGCTGGGAAACAAGACAGGCAATGTCATGAAGGTATAGACATCCAGACAGACCTCATATATATGCAGCTTCTTTACCAGTTTACCGACCTTTTTGTGCTTGGTGAAAAAGGCGTGCATGTCTGCAAAGTCGTCCTCTGTGGTAATGGTGACAGATTCATGGATGGCGCCCGATGCTTGAATTGCATTGTAGGTGGATCTCTTGAGTCGAAGACACTCGAGTTTCTCGTTTTGGGACACGTACGAGAGGCAGTGGAGCAGTATTTCAAGTGGAAGGCGATCAAGCATAGTGTGGTGAAGAGTAAAGAAAGAGAGGAGGCATCTGTCTGTTTTAATACTTACTTTTTTTCTCAGCGAGGAGGGCAGCAAGGCCGCTCAACTCACACGCCATCATTATTGGCTAGACATTGTGTTTGAGCTTGTTTGACATTTATAGTTGCAACAGACGATGTTTTACAGAAGAGATTTGAATAAGTAGTAATTTTTTATTCTAATTTTTTTTTGGTATTAAATAAAGCGAGAAACAGAAAAAGAGAGAGAGAGAGAGAGAAAGAGAAATAGACATCTATTATATTTACTTTTGCTTTGCAGCCATTTCCTTCTTGTACTCTTGGATAAGAGTCTCCTGGACATGAGTTTGGACAGGTTGATGGTCCTTGTATTCCATGGAGAACTCACCCTTGCCTTGAGTGGCAGATCTCAACTCGGTCGAGTAGCCAAACATGTCGTTGAGGGGAACATCAGCAGTGACATTAAAGTAATCTTCTTGGATTTCAGTATCAACCACGGTACCCTTACGCTTGTTGAGACCACCGATAACGGAACCTTGGAATTCGAGAGGAGCAGTAATAGCAACGTTCATGATGGGCTCCAAGATGGTAGGCTTGGCCTTGGCAAAGGCTTCGCTGAAGGCGTTCTTGGTAGCAATACGGAAAGCCAATTCACTGGAATCAACAGCGTGAGAAGCACCATCTTCCAGGACCATGCGAACACCATTGACGGGATGACCGATCAAAGGACCCTTATCAAGAGCATCATTGAAACCCTTTTCACAAGCAGGAATAAAGTTGGTAGGAATGTTACCACCAATCACACGGTTATCGAAAGCGGTATCCTTGCCAGACTCTTCGTCACGCTCCATAGGCTCAAGTTGACCGACAACACGACCATACTGACCAGAACCACCAGATTGCTTCTTGTGAGTGTAGTTGAACTTGGCGGGTTGAGTGATAGTTTCACGGAAAGCGACACGAGGTTTACCAGTCAAGCATTCGACATTGTATTCACGCTTCATACGTTCGACATAGATTTGCAAATGAAGCTCACCCATACCAGAGATGATGGTTTCCTTGGACTCAGAATCAACGTGGACGCGGAAAGTAGGATCTTCCTTTTGGAAACGGTTCAAGGCCTTGGAGAAGTTGGGAGATTCCTTACCCTTGGGGACCAGAGAGAGAGAGATGACAGGCTCAGGAACAAACATGGAAGTCATGGTGTATTGGAGAGTGCCATCAGTAAAAGTATCACCACTAGCACAGTCCACACCAAACATGGCACCAATTTCACCAGCACCGAGTTCATCCACATCCTCCATATCAGCAGCATGCATACGCACGAGACGAGGCACCTTGATCTTCTTGCCAGTCTTGACATTGGTGATGAAGGAACCCTTCTTTAACGAACCTTGATAAATACGCATATAAGTTAATTGACCATAACGACCTTCTTCCAGCTTGAAAGCGAGACCGACAAAGGGGCTGGTAGAGTAAGGCTTCAAATCCACCTTCTCTTCGCCCTTGCTGATATCCAAAGCAGTGTTGGTGACTTCGGTAGGATTAGGCAAGTATTCGACAACAGCATTCAACAAGGGTTGCACAGCAGTGTTCTTGAAAGCAGAACCCATCAAAACAGGTGTAAACTTGAGGGAGATAGTAGCACGACGGATGGCAGCAATGAACTGTTCGGTGGTAGGGATCTCTTCCATCAAATAGATATCGGCAATTTCATCATCGACATTGGCCAGTTGTTCAATCAATTCATGACGCTTCTCGGTGGCAAGAGGCATCAAATCTTCAGGGATGTCGCGTTCGACCAGCTCTTGGCCACTGTCACCTTCGTTGTAAAAGGCCTTCCATCTGATGAGGTCGACCACGCCGTTGAACTGATCTTCGGCTCCAATGGGGATCTGAACAGCAGCAGCTGTCAATTTAAGCTTTTGTCGGAGTTGATCAATGATACGGAATGGGTTGGCACCAGCACGATCCATCTTGTTGATAAACGAAATACGGGGAACATTGTAGCGACGCATCTGACGATCCACAGTGATCGTTTGAGACTGCACGCCAGAAACAGAACATAAAATCATAACAGCACCATCCAACACACGCAACGCACGCTCCACTTCAATAGTGAAATCAACGTGGCCTGCCATGTACATCAGATGTCAGTCTTTTTCTTCTCTCTTTCCATCTTTCTCCCTTACCTGGTGTATCAATAATATTGATATTGTTGTCACCCCAGCTAGCATAGGTAGCAGCTGATTGAATAGTAATACCCTTTTCTCTCTCCAAATCCATAGAATCCATCTTTGCTCCAACACCATCACGGCCACGGACATCGTGGATTTCCTTGATACGGCCAGTATAGTAAAGAATACGCTCTGTACATGTAGTTTTACCGGAGTCAATGTGAGCAGAGATACCAATGTTGCGAAGCTTTTGAAGACGTTCCTACAGTCATGTTCCATTCAGTCACCCCTGTGCTGTTGGTTCTTTCTACCCATCTCTACTTACAAGATCCTTGGCTTCAGTTTCAGATGATTGCCAGCGACGACCGAGACCAATAGGTAACAGCGAAAAGGTGTTTTGTGGAGCTGCCTGTACAAAAGAAGCACTAGCAGCCTTGAAAGATACCTTTCCCGGAATACCTCCAAGTAAGGAACGTACAAAGGACATGGTACGGATATTAGGGTTTTATTATAAGAGTAATATAAAGAAAAAAAGAAAAATGTCGAAAAAAAGTGGGGGCATGTCAAATTAAAGCAAACCAGGGGAGGATGTCCCGGGAAAGGAAAGTGACCGTTGAAACGGGATGTTTCTCCAATCACTGGCTATATGTATAGTACATTGGATGTCTGTGTGCTTCTACTCTTGTTCTTTGTTGAGTACGCTGATGGAATGGCCTACGACAAGCACTGCTGGTGCCTTGATCTCCTTTTGCTCCACCAAGCTAGCCATGGTGTCGACAGATCCAAAAATAATGCGTTCTTCAGGGCAGTTGGCATTTTCGATCCAGCAAATGGGAACATCTTGAGGGTATTGTCGATCGACCAGCATGGATCTCAGTTCAGATGCTCTGCCAACAGCCATCAACACCACCAGGGTCTGTGTCGAGCCATACACGGGCAGATCGGGCATGGATCCCTTGGTGCCTCGGCCTGTAGTAATGATAACCTGATCAGAGACGCCTCTAAATGTCACGGGAATCATAGCAGCCATGGGTGCAGAGAAGGCACTGGAGATACCAGCAATTAACTCTGGCTCAAAGCCACGCTCACGGAACCAGATGATCTCCTCGCCGCCTCTGCCAAACAACAATGGATCGCCAATCTTGAGTCTGACCACATGCAATCCCTTCTTGAGTCCATCCAAACACCATTGCATCAGCTCTTCTTGTGCTTCGTCGGATTTGCCAGTGAATTTACGGGCGATACGCAACTCGCCCTGCACGAGATCCAGGATCTGACTAGGGATCAATCGATCACTAATGACCAGATCGGCTTCTTCCAGCAGACGCTTGGCTTTGACGGTAATCAATTCAGGGTCTCCAGGTCCACCACCAATCAGGGTGATACGAGGCTTCTTGTCAGATGGCAAAATGGCGTCAATTTCAGGCACACCACCCACAACAAAGTACTCTTTTAATTTGTTAAAAGCAGCGTCTTCTTGCTCTTGCGTCTTGAGATTGTTCAAACGAGCCATGCCCTTGAGTCCCCATTTGTCGCACACCTTGGTCACCCACGTCATGCGCTTGCCAGAGTTCTTCATCTCGGGCTCCCATTCTCTCACCTTGGCACGCAGCTTACCCATCTTTTCAATAGTATCTCCCATATGATCTGGCAGTGCGTTGGCAGCAGCTACTCGCACCATGTTGGCTAATTTGGGTCCCTTGCCATTGGTGGAGACAGCAATCTGAAGAGGTCCATCACGGTGCTGAGACATGAAATAGAAATCGCACATGGGTGGCACATCTGCTACATTGACAGGAATGCGCTTGTGGCGACACAAGTGGCCGATGCGCAGTGATTCCTCGTGATCGTCCAGAGCTGTCAACACCATATCAACGCCTTCTACATCCTGGTCCAGGAAATGGCGATCCCTCCATTCCACCTCCTTGTTGTCGATGCGGAACCTCACTTCGGGGTGGAGGCCTGCCTCGGGAGAGACAATGGTGATGTGTGCATCGGCGATCTTGAGGGAGACGATGCGCTGAGCAGCGACATTACCGCCACCCACAATGAGTACCTTTTTGCCCGCGATTTGATAAGCAAGGACAAGAGACCCGCCGCCTTGGATAGTTTCGTACGTAGTAGGTGCTTCGGTGTCAGACATGTTGTGTGTGTTGAAATGTGGAAAAAGTAGAAAAGAAGAGCAAAGAAATTGAGATGTCGACATCTTTATATGTAACCAACTGGCGTTGAGCAATCCAGAATGGTGTGCTTTATCGGAGATTGCTATTGGCATTTCACTGATTTGCAGGCTACAAACACTTGTTGATATCGTCTCACACAAGAGTTTTTATTTCTATTTTACATGATAGATGCCAAACGATGGCCGCATGATTGATACAACGACTGGCAATACGGCGCTGCTTCCAGGAAGAACTTTAGGTTGTCTGTGAGAGCCATGTCGTTTCGATCCGCTGTGCATTTTTCCCAGAGTGTTGCCAAGTTTAAATCAACGTCAAGGTCACCTAATCTGATAGCAATACACAAAAATCGTTCACAGGTGATGCTGATGCAAGCGGCTGTATTCTTGTTTTGGCGAGACTCAAACTCTTGGGCGGTCATTGGCACAGGCGCTGAGGATCCATTCAGCTTGCAGTAAAAGACGATACTAAAGCAGAGAACCGAGACCTCCATATAGCAATCGCCTTGAATGCTGCTTTCGCTCTTCATCTTTTCGCAGTGCGCCACAAAGTCGCCAGGGTCGTTGGCTCTGAGGTCAGCCTGGCCCAGAACCAACAAGCTGAGCTTGCTTTTGGGTAGGTGGATGCTGTACAGCTTGCCTTGATGGTGCTCTTGACGTTTATCATTGACAGTTGTGCAGGAGGCAAGTGTCAGCATGTGCAAGTTGGGAAAGAAGTCGCTGATTTGAGGAAGCACCTGAGCATCAATCACTGCATTACTGATGCTCAATTGTTTCATCTCTAGTAGCTCGCCATATATGTTGTATCTCTCCCTTTGTTCATATTCTATTCTATCAGTGGAAAGCTTCAGGGAGTGTAGGTGAGGTGGTGACACCATTAAGAAATCGTAGAATGACAGTTCTTTTGTTGACGCCTGCCGCTGCCTGCCATACAGCATATTAGCCTGCAGAGTTCCAAACGGGTGCTTTTCTGTGGCTTCAGCCAAGTGATCGAAGAGCCATTTCTGATCAGCATAGCTAATGTCGTTTGCTGTATTAATTTGGTAGGTAATGCGTGGGTGCGGGTCGTTTATGACAGACACGATCATATCAGCTTCCACGTATTCAGGCTGCTCAAACCCAAGGATGACAGTAGTATCAGCATGTTCGTAGTCAAACTTTAGGTCGATTTGAGTGATAGCCGAAAACACACTACTATGTTCGTGAAATTCAATCATCGTTTCGAGCGAAAAAGGCGGCATCGGCAATGCTTCTAAAATGGCGCTAAACAAGGTGTCGTCGTAGAACCAGCCCTCAGTGGTATACCAGCTCTTGATGTTTGGGTATTTGTAGAGCAGGTATGGTATCAAAAGCGGTGCAACATTGGTAAGGCCTATTTCAGTGAGACCCAAGTCTTGTTGTACATTGTCTCTGGACCAATTCGGAATGATGTCCGCCATATTCTCTAGTGTGTGCACATCATACGGATCCCACTCCAAGCCAAGCCTCTTGAGTCTGCCATAGTTCTTGAGCATCGTTTCCAATTTGATGATATTTGAAGGGTCTTGTATATATAATTCCAGAGTTTCCACATGCTTGAACGCGAGAAGTTACCCGGATTCGTCAAAGAGAACTGGGGAAAGATATGAAGCCTGCATGTGCTGTAGAGAGTTTTTGAACGCCAACACAGTATCACCATATTCTGGCTCGCTAAACATTATTCGAACTTGGGGCAATCTCTTTAGCTTGTAATTCGCGTTGGGTGCTTTTCTGACCACATTGAGCAAATAGTCGTTGATTTTCTCCACTATATGCGGCATTGCTTCTATTGCGAGAATCTCCATATTTGGTGTAAATGACAACTTGACTAAATTGACGATAGGCTCGATCTTGACTCCTAGTGATCTGCCCTGGATTTGCTTGATGTGTCTTGCTAGATGAGGTTTCTCAAGCAGTTGGTCGTGTAGTTTAACGAAACTGTCGTCTCCAACTAGGTAGATCCCTCTGCTAAACATGATGGCCTCGGCTACTGGATCCCAGCTCTTGCAAACCATTCTGCATTCACCCAATTCCACCTTTGAGTCAATATTGTTAAGTATAATGTGCAATACCTCGTAAGGCATCGAGCTGACAGTAGTAGGCATGACGGAAAGAAAGAAAGAAAAAGTTGTTCAAATCCGGAAAGCGCGGATGTTTGAATATTTGATCTTGCTCTTTTAAGGCCCAGTGAACAACAAGAAGCCATATTTGGTGTTTCTAGAAACACGCTTTTAATGCATTCAGCTAAATGAGGTTCTTTTGATCAAATAATATTGACATTTGACAAAACATTTTGATCATGTATTACATCTGTAAAGCATGCTAATCTCGGCTAGATAATCTTTCTTTTTGTAGGCAAATTGACAATCCAGGAACGGCTCATGATGATGCTAAATACTTTTACAAACAATACTACCAGCGATAATTCTACACATAGAGCATCATTTAATTGGAGTCTACAGAGTGATACCGGCAGAGACTGAGGGTATTCAAGTCAATTAGACGTCTATATTGTCTTTTTACTATACAAAAGGTGAATGTCAGGGCGAAATCCAACTGTAGCTGGGATTGAATTTTAGAGGCTGCTCCTCTTCTGGTCTTCCAGATCAACAAAATGGACATCCCAAAACCTTTCAGGGGCAATTGCACAACATTTTTATAATCGAACAACAGGGTTATCTCTACTTTTTTAGATGTAAAATTGGATGAGGAATCCAATGGTATTAATTTCAAAGCGGCCCATTTAGTCCGTGGGGAGTCACTGTCGAAAAATGCAAAATACGTTTTTTGGGGAAACGTCTACAAACACTATAGTAAATTGATCCAAAGACACTTTTACATGATCCAATGCGTTTCTACAATTGTTTTGAGCATAGAAACACCTTAGTAGAAGACTTCATTTTCGAGGTGAAAACCCTCATCATTCAAAATCATCAATTTTTTCCTTGCTACCACAAGGCAAAATTTGCCAGAAATCGATAATCAACTCGATCCCTAAAAAATCGCTGAAAAGTAATCCATACCCTAATGTCAAGTCGTAGAACACGATGGCACCTGTTTTGAGGTCGAAATAGCGCTTCGTTGGCAGGATACAGGCAATTTAAACTCTTGATTTTACAGTGGTGAATACATTTGAGGGCTGCTCACTGAACATTGCGCTTATAAACATCTGATCTGATGGTCTGTAGTTTATCATCTAACGAAACAGTGCATTATTAAATGCTTTGTCCATTAAAAAGCGCAAAATTTACAAAGAATTTCTGTACAGATTTTGCCAAAAAGTGTACCCAATGCTGTCGAGACACCAAATGATGTAGAAGAAAGTACTGATTAGACATCTTTGGCAAAATACGGATCGAAATTGAGTACTAGTATGGGGTAAGTGCACTTTCAATTAGCAGAGATCTATATATTATGCGGACAAGAGGGATACACAAGAAGCTTGGATCGAGTTTAACATTGCATCTATTTCAGACCTGTTGTACGAATGGTCAAGCTATGCTTGAATCGATTGGCTGGCATTGCGTCATTTGACAGATGAGCGAAAAGCAAGATGTCTTTCGCTCGACTCAGGCATAGCATTTCTTATTATTAGAAACCACATATCCTCCAAAAGAGATTTATTTCGTAAAACTCAACATTGCATTGTTTGGGTAAACCTACTACAAGCGCGAGCTGTGCGTCCCCAATTAGAATGAAGGTCGACTTTCCGCACCATAGTTCTTGGGGTGGATTACAGCTCATAGTGGCTAGGTAAATTGGCCGTCTAAAAGACGAGGGGTTATAGTACAACATGAAAATTGGCAGCTTTTATACTAGTGTTTAGAAGTGCGAGGCTCGATAACATCAAGCTTACTTTTTTTCATTGGAAGCAGCTTTGAACCATGTATTGATGCTAGCTTTGCTATAGTGTTTGATTATTCGCTACAAAAGTCTTTACATCTTACACTCCTCGTTCAGGCCATCGATTTGTAAGGGTGGCCTTGAATGATAGTGTAACAATGTTATCAGCTTGAAGAGGTACAGTATCAAGAGAGCAACATTGCAATTGATTGAAGCGACCAATATCAGGACTGAGAGGTCAAACTATCTACATAGTAATGATACAATACAGCTCATCTAAGGCTATTCACCTTCAAGATATTGTTCTTGTAATAGAATCCGGGGACAGTTTATCAAGGCGATGATTTCTATCCATGGCAATTTCCTTTTGAGCAGCTCTGATGTCAGTAAAAGGCAAAGCTGCCGCAATGGTCGGGCCACTCTTGGTAATTGACTCATCATCTCTATCATTAGGGCAACTGTACGCTTGAATGTATTGTATAAAGAAACAAACTAGCCCTTTTGATGCACCAGAAGAGATTGCATTGTCAACAACAGACTCTCTTAATCTGAAATGGATTAGCTAAAATCAACCCACCACTTTAGACCATTTACTATGATATACCTGCTCAAGTGTATCCCCTGCGTCTTGTAATATATACACGGTTTGTACTCGGGCTAAACAAACTCTTGATGGCATGGTTCATCACTTTACATTTAATCTTATTATATACTCAAG